>JASSUY010029372.1:15231-32416 GCA_032466535.1 Forpus xanthops
AAAAATCCAAAACACAGTGCTACACCAGCTACTGCTTAAAGAAAAATGACTGCTGCTGCTGAACCCATGACAGTACCTTATGTCTCTGTTTTCCTGTCATTCCTTACATGCTATTCTTCAGACCCTCTTACAACCCTCTTGTCTTACTGAGATCAACCCTGGCTTGGTCTTTCCTTCACAAACACCATATTCAAAGCTGCTGAGATTTCAAAATTAACATTCCCGTGTTCACACTGCACTGTTACCCTGGGACAGCTTGCTTGGCCTGATGTTAGCTAATGAAATCTCTTCAGGTCACTGCTGGGGTGTCCGAGTCCTTTTGTTTTTTTCATTGCCCCTCCCTGAATGTTTGCAGATCACATAAGCTTGGTATAACCATGGCTTTCCTTGTTCCATGTTTTTATTTAGGGACAGATTTCATAAAGTGGCTCAATCTTCTTGGGGTGACACAAGCTCTTTGTCATAGGATGATGGTGGCCCCACTGTAAAGGTGTTTCCCTTCAGCCTAACCACTGCACCATGTTAGCACCATAGCACTGTTTCATTGACTGTATGATTGAGTGGGGACTGTGTTGCAGGGATGAAGGTGCTCATTTTCTCTTAAAATGGGGCATATTGTAAGGGACAAGGAGGAAAGAAAACCAGGAGTACTTACCTCCTCATCCTGCTAAGCCATAGCATCGCAAAATACTCAAAAGGAAAGTCCCCATTAAACACTTGAGATCATGCTGGTTCAGGAAATGAAAGGGAGAAGAGCATGTTTCAGCAAGAAACCTGGCTGGTTGGTGTAATGTAAAGACAGAACACAAAGAGGAGTCCCAGCCCTCACTGATTTCTCCTTAGAAATATGCCCAGGAGGTAAAACCAGCCATCCGCATGGCACAGCTTTCTTGCTGTAGGTGAATTCCTTTCTCCTTCTTTGAGGTGACTGCTTAGAAATTGCAGTATGTCTGAGCATTCTCAGTATTTCCAAACCAAGACTGCTGTGTTAGGCTCTGAAAACCATCCCTGAGCACCCATGCAAAAAAAATTGCCTCTTTTCTGCTTACAGTCTGAGAGCAGATGGGGCAGGGGTGGAAGGAGAGACAATACAATGATGCTCCAATAATTTTGGTTTTAATTGTTATTTTGGGCAGGGTTTGGTTGAGATTGTTTTGTAGGTTTGTGCTGTTTTTCAAGGTATTTAGAAACTGGTTTTAAAATTCAGATTTCTAAGTCCTTGCACCTGTGGCTTTGCCCAGTTTTGGCTCCTCCATGATCTGCCGGGTGGCTGTGCCTGTGGTGCCTGGCATCCTTCCCTGTGCCCTGCATGCACTGAGGAATTCTCCCCATGTTCTGGGGTAGACCCCTTTCTACTTGTGGTAACTGCTCAAGGACAGGCTTGTCTGCTTGCCCTTCCCCTTCTTTGGCCCAGGAGAAGTTGTCTCAGGCTGCTGCTGGTGATGGAGTGTTTCGGAGGCACAGCAGTTGCCCAGGCAGACAGGGAGCTGTGCCTAGACACTGTCCACATTATGCTGAACAGAACAGGCAAGTGTAGCAGCACACAGGTAGTTGATGTGCCAGCCTGCATGCACACTGCCATATGCCAGATCTTGATCCTTCCTGTGCCTAACCAGTTCCTCACCAACGACACTGAACTGCTGCTGGATCCCCTCATCTCCTGTTCTCCCACCAAGGACAGGGCTTTGTGCCAGGCAAGGGACTTGTAGAAAGTCCCTCTCCAGCTTTCTTGTAGGCTACTTCTAGGCACTAGCAGCTGCTCTAAGGTCTCCCCTGAGCCTCCTGTTCTCCAGGCTGAGCAAGCCCAGCTCTCTCATCCTGTCTCACCCGGCAGAAATAATCTTTCCTATGTGGAAGTACATCGAGTTGAACACTTACGTCTGCTGACTTTCTGAGCATCTAAATTGACCAGCACAGAATTAAATAAAAAATACATTAGAATATTTAAGCAGATACTCAGCTATACTTTCATCACTGTTAGAAATCTGTGATGGAAGGGAGCCTAGAAAAAGACCCCACGGTCTGAAACTGGTATTGCAACTGTGGTTGCCAACAAGTTTTTTCAGAGTTAGGCTGTAATTTGGTGAGGTCTGTAACCCCATCTCCATGGCTTTGTAGACTTTAAATATTTAATATGTTATGTTGTGAAGCTATAACAGCATTTGAATTCTAAGGACTACATTGCAATGGCCAGCAGCAAGTACAATAATAGCAGTGGTGAGTAATTGCATATACCTGCAAACATAAGTTCGTATTTTTCACTAGAGACACATTATACATGGATGTAACATTTTACTGCTATGGGGATTTAAAAAAAAAAAGAAAGATATATTGGTATAACTTTTACACTGGAGCCCAGAGACTGTTTTTTTGGGCTTAGAAGAGAACAGCTTTTGGCCAGTGCCAACTGCTGCTAAAAATCGCACCAAAGGGAAAACAGTTGTGTGCACCTGCCTTCAGCCACACACCATCGTATAGGATACTGATGGCTTTGCCCTGCAAGAGGCTGTTGCAGCTGAAGCAAGATTGTATCAAATACCACTCTGACAGAAGCTAATGAGGGAATTGGCATCACCATCCACATGGCCACGATTGTGTCTGTTGAGCTTAAAAAGCACTGAGGAGCTTTAGAGTTGAAGGAGATGACTTTTTATGTTGCATGGTGTGTTTTATTCACACTTAGTGGAAAAAGAGAGTCCTGTGGGCAGATGCACACGGGCCACTGTCCTCTTCATTCCTGATTTTGAGAAAATCTAGTTTCTTCTGGAAATCAGCCTGTTTTATTCAGTATATCAGATTGTTTCATAGTGCCTGGTAACTGTTCTGAGCTGAGGGCTGAGCTATGCTTGCCATTTAACAATTTAGTTCTTTCTGAGCACTATCCTTGAGTGGTCTGAGTTTGTATTTTCAGCTCAGCAACATAAACAGTGAGCTTTGCAGGGAGCAACACAAGGTCTAAAGTTGTTGCAGAGGTTGGTGGGAAGCCCGTGGAGGAAGACACCGTGGGTTATATTCTCTCAGATCTGAAGAAAAGGGACCGAGTTTGGCAGCCTTGTTAGTGGTGCTGGAGGAAGTGATGTGTAGACGTCAGATCAACATGCTCTTTATACTGGTACAGAAGATAATGGCTTGGGCATTTCTGCTGCTGCACAAGGACAAGGCTGAATTTTGTAAGTGCTATGCAAAAGTAATTTTGATAAATGGGAGAAAAGCAGGGAGGAGGAATGTTAGCTCCTGGATGATGAGTTTGCATGGCAGAGAGAGGGTTAAGGTAGTCAGCTACAGTGGAGAGTGGAGGAAAAGAGGTGAGTAAAGACAGGAGGGGTTTGGAGGAAAGAAAATGTGTTTGGTCTTAGCTATATTAAATTCGGTTTGTCAAGAAGAAGCATATGAAGGACAGGCAAAGACATGGGGTGTCACTGAGAGATGGAGATAGGGTGGGGAGACCTGTGCATCTGTGGCCTGTCAGATCTGGGAGAGCAGCTAAAGCTGAGAGTGAGGTGGGTGACCTCGTGGGACATTGCGAAGCTGAGGGCAGGGCTGTGCTTCTCCAGCTATCCTCCCCCAGCCCCTATCTCTCTACACCTGAGTCCATCCCCTCCAGCCCAGGGGGTCACTCCTGGTGTCCCCTCCGCAACAGTGCAGCAAACACCTCCAGCCCCAGGCAGTGATGCTTTTAGGAGGCTCTGCTATTGCATGGGGGCTCAGATCCTGGAAACAGCCAAGAGCCTAATTCCTGGGGGGTATCAGGAGCTCAAATCACTTTGGGGGTGCTAGGCCTCCCTTCTGGATGTGCTACAGGTAAAGGGGAACTACCTAGAGCAGCCTGAGTGATTTGTTCAGAATCTCTCTCAGTCTGAAATTGAACTAGCAGGAGATCTGCATTTCGTTTTGGCTCCTAAGTAGAAACAGATGGGGTGAAAGGATGGGGAGGAATAAAAAGAAGCTGCTTAATCAGCCTTACTTTCAGGCAACTGCTTAGAGATCTCCCCACAGGGGTGGGTTCCTGCTTCTCATACGAGCATGTCTTCCCAGAGTTTTTGTTTTTCAGTTTGGAAATGTAGGTCAGTGATAGAGCGTAAGTCACAGCACACTGGGATATGTAGGTCAGGCAAACTGTACCAAAAAAAGGGAAAAATATTTAAAAGAAAGAAATTTTACAACTGCTTCCAGCAGGAAAAGGCCACGCTGGGAATAGAGCTTTTGAATGGGATATCCTCACCAGATCCAAGTGCCCCGGTTGGGACGCCCAGCAGTTTGTGGCCAAAAATAACAGGAGGATCAGAGAAGGGGAAGGGGGGAGGAGGGGAGGGCAGGGGGTCTGACCAGCTCATATGACCTTCCATTAGAGACTTATAAAAAGGGCTGGTACAAGCTCATTTTTCATGAGTTTTAATCCCTCCTGCTTATGATGCTGAGCCAAGTTTTTTTCTGGAGGATCTGAGTCACAAGGCTTGCAGCTGGAAGGAGAGGGTTGATAGCGGCAGCCCAGCAGGCACAACCATGTCTGGAGAGCTGGGAGGGGAGCAGCGAAGCCACCGGTTTTCAACAGCGCCACAGTTGTCTTTGAAGGAATGGGGGAAGAGTGGGAGGGACACACCAAAAATATTAGGAAGGGGAGGACAGTGGTTGTCCTTATGTCACTGTTTCTGCTGCTGCTGCTGTAAGGAGCTCTTGAAGTAGAGGAATTTTTTACATAGGGTTGTACATGTGTTGTGTGCATGTAGGGGAAGTCTGCTTTGTGATTTCATGGGAGGCTTAGAAGGAGGCATGTTTGGGAGCAAGATGCCTTATGAAGTTTGGTGTCCCAGCTTGTGTTTGCCTGTTTTTGGTTTTATTTAGAAATGGAAGTAAATAAGAGGTTGGTTTGGGTTTTTTTGTTTGTTTGGGTTTTTTTAATGTGTTTTCCTTCTTATTCCCTTAATATATATATATATTTATGAAGGGTGGAGTAAAGAAACAGATTTGGGAGAGAAAAGGACTTGCCAGCCACTGAGGAAGACAAACTTCTCTCCTCACCTCCAGACCAAGCAATGTTTTATAGAGAGAGGGATTTTTGTTGGAGCTTGACTGGAGTCCTGTCCCCTGTGCTGCCAAGTCTGATATCTGAGCAGGAGAAGGGAGGAGCTGGAGGGATGCTTTCGCTCTGGCTCATCCTCAGTGCATTCCCTCACAGTATGGGCTGGGCTTCCTTTAGGCAGGGGAGCTATTAAAAGCTCTTTGGTATAACACATAAGGCTCTTCTCAGTTCCAGTTGGGTTTTTCTGTCTGTCAGTCAGTACTTCATTAGCATGTGTCGTAGCAGATGCTGATGAGGGACAAGAGCTGCCTATGTTCTGCTACATCCCTGCTCTTTCTGTGTAACAGTTCAGTGCCTTGCTTTCTAATATTGTTTTTCCCAACAGAGGTGGCAAGCAAATGCTTTTGGCATATATAGATCTTTTTAACTCTAGCAGGAATTGCCTGCATATCTTCACTATGTGAATGGCAAGAATTTCTCCTTGGGTGTTAATCAGAACATGTTTCTCCCCAGTCTTCACTGCAGATTGATGTGTGCAGCTGGCTCCTTTCTAATTAATTTTTAATTGATGAGGGATATCTCATGCTGTGCTGGGAAAGAGCAGTTGTACACACCACCAGAGACCTTTCTAAAGCACTGCTTACAGTAAATGAACCTCTGATAGATACAACGTTTGGCTTCTCTGGTCGCGGTTTCATTACTGTCACCCTAGCAGAGGAATACACCCGGTTAAGACATAAACAGGAAAGCACTGGCTGCAGCTCTGTTTAGACATTTTTTTGATTGCTTCAGTCTTTTCTGCCACCTGAAGGAATCCCAATTCATATGGAGGAAGGAATTTAACTGCAGGCCTGGAGCAACCTGGTCTTGCGGAAGGTGTTCCTGCCTATGACAGGGGGATGGAACTGGATGAGCTTTAAGGTCCCTTCCAACCCAAACCGTTCTGTGATTCTATGACTCTAATTGTCTACGCCACTGTTGCTGGTTAAACAAGGTAAACCCTAGGCTGCAGCCTGCCTTCATTTCCGGGCAAGACCTGTGAATGCCTCTTTTCTTGCATCCTGCTATTCAGGCAAGGGATGCCTGAGCTGGGAGAGTGCTGCTGCCTCCTCCATCAAGTCCAGGCACCTGAAGGACCAGGACTGTGAAAGGAGAGAACATTTATGCTCAAACATTTTTGCTCAAACATTTGTGCTGCAGTGTGGACATAGTCATAATGGCTGGACTACGCACAACAGTCTCCTGGATTTTCCCAAGAGCCTGGCTCATGCCCCTCAGCTCCTTGTCATCCCATGCCAGCACATGGGATGAACTCTCCAAAGTAGCCTCGGTCCTGCAATTCAGCTTGGGTCCTGCTCTTATCCTTGATCTTCCTCCCCATCCATACATAACTGTTACCTCTGTGCCTCCCCTGCAACATCCCCAGCTCTGCCCTGTAGCCCCCCTGTCTCTCCTTTCCTGGGCTTTGCCTGCTCTCCTCTCCCCTTCCTACTCTTCCAGCCATCCCAGTCCTGGGAGCTTCCCACAGATTGGTCCATATCCCCAAGCTGAAACCTGTGCTGCTGTCCTTCCCACACTCTTCCAGTCCTGAACCACTATGGAGCTCTGTGTGACCCCACAGCAGCCTTAAACACCCTGTCTTGAGCCCCTCTCCCCTCCATCCCCCCTCATCCCTCACCTGTATGACATCTCCCTTGCTGTTCCCATTGGGGCTGCCCGCATGACCTGTTTAGCATGTGCTGTTTACTGTTCCTGCCTCTTGGTTAGGTTGACACAGGGGCACTATAGTTTACCTCTCTGGCAGTGTTTCATGGGCTAAGGAACCAGGTAGTGTTCAGACGAAGAGCATTTTCCAGGGAAGGGACTAGTCAATATGCTCCATCTAGAGCTGCTGCAGTGTTACTTGGACCTTCCTGCTCTTTGGTTGGCCTGCAGTTCCAGCCCTGCAAAGGATAAAGTAGTATTTTTGACAGTCTTGGAGCTTTTAAAAGGTTCAGTTGTATCCCACTCAGGATCCTGAACCAGCAGCCTGGTTCCTTTGCTCTTGGGTCCTTCTGAACAAGCAGTAAAGGCAGCTTTGGCTGTGGAGCTTACTGACAGATGTTTTTAGACTGGGTGTCCCAAACATGAAGTCTCAAGAGCTCAAAACAGAGCTTTTATTCCTAGTTGCAACTTTACGCAATTAAGTCTCTTTAAAATGTAGACACAAATCACTTCTGAAAGTAGCACACAGGCACCTAAATCACTGAGAGTTTGTTTTGGAAATGTTTACTTGTGGTCTTTGTTAGGAGTCTGGGGCTAAATGAATTTGTCCCAAGATATGCACAGCTGATTGGCCTCTCAAGCCTTGTTTTGCAAGTCAGGGAGGAAAAGTGAACTGAAAGTGATGGACTTTCATGATGGTGTAAAGCTGAAGCAAAATGGAATGAACATCCAAGTCTGCACCAATTTGCTTTGAGTGCCTGGTATTGCATTAAAAAGTATAACAAGCAGAAATAACATGGAGAAAATACATGTAGATTCTTAAACTTTGAAGAAGCTGAAGGCAACTTGTCAGGTGGAAACAAATAGTATTATCTGGGTATCCTAAAAGTACATTAAAATTGAAGCCATAGTCATCAAATAGTTTGGTGGTATGCATATACATGTGTACATTCACCTTCAAATACCTATATTTTCCAGCACTGAGTGTGAAATGGTGTTTCATTGCAGCTGGGCTGTCATGATACTCCAGCCACTTTACTGGCAGATCATCCTGAAAGGCCTGATTTTGAACTCTGAGTTTTACCCAAGTGTCTTATGAATTTCAGTGGAACCAATGATGTGCTTATAAATTAGCCACAAATATATGTAAGTGTTGGCAAGCTTGGAGCCTAGTCATTTACCATAAGGAATGAAATTGGTCTGGGGAATAGCATTCAAACCAGAATTAATAACAAGGGACAGCTATTTTACATCTGTTTCATATGAAGGTGGAAGAGACCTACAATGCAAAGCTGTGGAGAATCAAGTTGACTTGATTTTCCTGTGTTTCACTAAATAAGACTTCTCAGGTATCTTCAAGAGTAGCAAGGATATACTTTAAGATCGTGTGGCAGGTCATGTCTGATGCTTCCAGCTGTGTGATACAAGCTGTGATGTGTCAGTCATTGGTAGCTGTGAATCTTACTTTCTGGTATGGCTCTTTCCAGCCTTATCTATAGTACCACCTATGTGTAGTGCCATTGTCATTCATAGCTCATACATGGTGTAACAATATGGAAACCCCTTGTGCCACACTGCCTGAATGCACAAGCCATACCCCTGGCTGCTGGGGAATGCATGCCAACATGTGAATGTCATGTCTGGGATCCTGTGTGCTCAACCTTCTATCCTTCAAGTGTAGAAAATACTGATTTATACCACTGTAAAAGTGTGAAGACTTGCTTCACTCATCTAAAGGCTGAAAATAACATGATTAACTGCAGCCAGCCTGGAAACACCGTGATACAAACTTTCCTATGGCATTCTAGCATTTATAAAGCAAGTTTCCAGTTTATCAGTGCGCATGGCTCTAGCCTCTCTGGGTTTAAAAACAGCTTCATTTAGCAAAGTTTAGATCAGAAGTCTGAGATTTTACACCAAGTGCTGAAGTAACTGTAAAAGTAGTAACATTTTTTTCCAAATGCCAAAGAAAATCAGGTTTGGTCAGAGTCCTAAACAAAGCTTTGGGTTGATTTGACATAAACCAGGTTAATTGAAATGATCAAAGGAGTGAGTCTTTCCTGGTCCCACTCCTTTAGGCTGGAATGCATTTTGAACTGCTTATGCCAACAGATAATCAGGCAGACCTGGGGGGCTGGCAGCTTTGGCAGGGGACTGAAGAGCAGCTGTGGACAGGCTGTCGTAATCTCTTTAATAAGCATGGCTGCAGCTACAGGAAAATGTGTGTGCACAGCCTAAGGGCTGCAGTTATTTGTGTATCCAAATACGTAGATGGCAATTTCACCATAAATCTAGTTGGCCTCTTCAGATGATTAACACTGTCAGAAAAGCAGTCTGAAATTACTCCTGACATCCATAGGTAGGGTGCAAGTCATGCTTATTTCTGAAGACACACTTCTGGACTCCTTGGGAGGTGTTTGTGAGAGTCTAGATGTCAAGTGAAGAGAAACTTCTATGTTTTGCAACATGGTAGTTTGTCAGCCTCCACCAAGAGATCATGGGGAACCAAGCCTCTGCCAGACACTGATTTTACAGCCATGGTCTGCTCTTAGAAGGCCAAAGAAGAGTCAAAAGGGAGCCCACCTCCGGTTTTTGCCTGTTAGTGTAGGGGAAAACTCAAAATAACAATTATTCCTCAAAGCAGAAGCCCACAGCCTTCCTCTCTGCCCAACCAGACATACTCTTTCTCTCAAACCTCTGTTGAAACTGTCAAAGATCCTAAATCTCAGCTCTTTCCCAATTCACACATAAATTGTCCCATGGTAGGAGAATCCTGATCCCTTTTACAATTTTTGGGGCTGCCTATGCCTTTCCTCCTGACTTCCCCAGGTGTCCTGTCACCATGGGTTGGCTCTGTCCTTGGGGTAAAGGTTAATGAAAGGGGCTTCATATCTCTGTGTGAAAGCCTTTACAGAGCTTGGAGGGGTGCACAATGCTGCTTAGGCAAATGTGAGACCCAAGTCTGCAGAATCAACAATGCTATACCATAGGAAAGATATAAAAGTGTCCTTTTCTAATCCCTCGTACTCCTCCTTCTCTTGTCTTCACTATGTGAAGCTGTTGCACAGCAAAAGTGAACAGATAATGTGAGGTGTGTGATAGCAGCTGCCTCCTGGCATCTGTGAATGTTTGGGTGATATAAACCAGTGCCCACCAGCCAGTGGTGCTATCCTTCTTTACATTCGTCTGCATCGACCTCAGCTGGTTTCTCCTGTTTTGGTCAGTGCTGACCCTTTCCTCAGAAGGGGCTCGTGGGGAAAGCTTCCATCAGCAGCTGGAAAAGAGATTGACAGTCTGCAAGCACAGGATGCAAAGCAAAGAATTATATCATAGAATAGTTAGGGTTGGAAAGGACCTTAAGATCATCTAGTTCCAACCCCCCTGCTATGGGCAGGGACATTCCTCACTAAACCATGCCACCCAAGGCTATGTCCAACCCGGCCTTGAACACTGCCAGCGATGGAGCATTCACAACTTCCCTGGGCAGCCCATTCCAATGCCTCACCACCCTTACAGTAAATAATTTCCTCCTCATATCCAATCTAAACTTCCCCTGTTTAATTTTGAAACCATTACCCCTTGTCCTCTTACTACAGTCCCTCCTCAACAATTATAACAGTGGTGTAAGAAAAAATGCTTACTTTAGGCTCCTCATCCTGCAATGAGCTCAAGATTGACCTCATAGAATCTCTGAAAACACTCCTTTTTCTGACAACAGCAAGACACAAGATTTCAAGTTCACTTGCTGTCAGCTCCCAGACAAGGTATTTCTTCCTTTCATTATATTTTCCCAACTCTGAAAGGAGTGAACTTGCCAAGAAGATACAGACTCAGTTGTCTGCAGTGGAACAGGGCTGCAGTATAGTTGAGAATGGCCTGAAGCAATCTGCATGACTTCAGCTTGCATTTCTATCCAGGGAGGTGAGGTGGTATCTCCTTTCATGTTATTGTGATGAGATCAGTGGAGATGCAAGGTGTTCATTAAGCCACCTTAAACAACTTCAACATTTTTCCTTTATAAGGAAACCCAAATTTTCCTTGGAAGTGAATTCAGGCTTGTCCTCAGTACAGTCTTATGGGAAACAGGCTAACTCCATTTCAGGGAGAATGAGACAGTAAGGTGATGAAAAGGTGTCCCCAGCAAAGATGTTAGTGCCCAGAGAAGCTGGGAAATGAGTCTTTGGACTAGTCCTCTGCTACCCATTTGCCTAAAGGAGCTTGCAGAAAGATCTTGCCTTTCCATGTTATGTGTAAATTCAGGAACTGGCAGCTTGTCTGGGAGCTGAAGGGTTTTGGTACCAATGAAGGGAGTGATTACATGATATTTTGTATTTTCAGAACAGTTACCCATCCTCTTTGCACTCATAATTTGCGATGTATATTGCACTGTTTACAGCTCATCACCCAAAAGAGAGAAGTCCCAGAGGTATGGAAGTAAAGGGAGAAGGAAAGAGGTGAACAATGTAAATAACTAAGCATCTTCTTATTCCAAGTATCTGAAAGGCTAATCCCGAACTACTTGGGGTAGGGATTCTGTGAAGGAAGGCAGAGTTTTGTTTCAGCCAAGAAAACAGAGTTTGGATCTTTGATTTTGTGTATCTATATGGGGGAACTTCCAGGATAAGCAGTAGCAGGCATTGTGGAGCTGAACAATTTTCTGTTAGGAAGATAATATCTAAATGGTCTAATTATAGCTACAGTTCAGCATGCAAGGGAAATCCCCACCATTACTCTTAGTAGCTGCTGCTGCGAAGTCTCAGGGTCTGGACCTGCTTGCTAATTTGTGTTTACTACAAGTCTGTCAAGCTATAAACTTCTCTGTTGGTGAAAATACTCCTTCCTACTGACCCATCCCTTCTCTGTTTCATACTGTAAAAAGCCTACATTAGGAGCAGAGTGAAGCTATCCATTTCCATGAGCACACCAGTGGCCTCAAAAAGCTAAGCAACACAGAAATGCTAGTAATTTTGTACATCCATGTGACATACAGAAAATCTTGAGTTTCCTGAGGCACATAGACCTCTAGGCCATGGGTATGGCAACACATTCAATCTCCATTAAGTTTTTCTTGCCTTCCTCAACTCCTCTTCTGTGGGTGGATCAATTCAGTGGTAGTGTCTGGGAGTTTCCAAAGTGGGGTGGGCCACCTTACAAAGATGCTGAATTGCATCTTTCCTTCTATTACAAAAGAGTGAGTAGAAGCTGGGACATGGGGCATGAGGGCAGCCAAGAAACTCTGTTGATCCTGGTAGAGGCTCTGGCTTTGTGTGGATGCGTAACCCTCCTGAAACCATGACCCAGTAGATGCAGTTCAGCACATCTTCCCCTTTCCCAGTATCTGGACATCACCACGTCTTTATGCTGCTCTTCAGGATCTGCCATGTTATTTTTGGCATCTGATCTGGAGATGACTGACTCAGTGTTGAAAAAGAGCCTTAGTTTCAGATAACTTGGAGATAGCTGATTTCAGTGAAGTGCCACTTGTGTGCAGAAGGTAAATTATTTTTATGCCGCTGCTCCTGTTTGGTGTGTATTGCAAGGCTGGAGTTACAGCATCATAAGAGTTACAGCATCAGGAGGAAGGGGATTCTTGCTGAGCCATGCCTGGCTCTCTGGGCACGGTGGTGGTGGATGACCTTTAGCTAGATGCAGCAGTACATGTGGGAGGACCTTGACTTGAAATGCAAGTGCTAGCAATATGAGCACAGTTGCTGATAACACTGCAGTATCCCTGATAAGGAACAGAGCTGTGCTCTGTAAGGTACACATCAGGGCAGTGTGCTGCCCAGCTCTTCTGCACCTTTTTTTTAACAGGCCTGCCCCTTCTCTGCAGATGCCAGCTCTCCAAAGCTCTTCTCTGTGCAAGCACACAGGAGGCTAAGAATGGAGGCAGGTCATGGTCCCCTTGGTATCCCCTTGCCTGGAAATATTCTTCTCTCTCTCTCTTTCAGTAATGAGGTGCCAAAGCCAGGCAGAACTGTGGGACCAAAGTGCTAAGGACTCAAGGCTGAGGTAGGGGATGTTGTGGGGCTGGTGGAGTACCGGTTTGACTGAGAAATGAGTTGAAAGTCTTGCTTATGCACCAAGGTGCATCTTCCGCCATAAAATGAAGATCCTGGCCTCACAGAGAGCAGACTAAGTGGGGAGCAGAGGCTTAACTGAGATAGGGGAAACAACTCATTGCCCCTTTTGGACTCCTGCCAGACCCCATTGACATTTCCTCCAGAAATCCTAACAGTATTCCTGTCCTTTGGGGTCAAAAAGCTTTCTGAGTATTCCTGTCCTGAAGAATTTGAACACTATGGACTGCTTTCCACTGCTCAGCTTTACCAAGTAACGCAATATTCACTCTGTGTTGAAAGATGCGTCACTAATTTCACTGGTCAAATAACTCACAACTGAGCAGAATGCCTATGCAGTAGCTGATAATATGCTCACTACTGCTTAACTATATCTTGTTTTCATCTGACATATTACAATTAAACTTTTTACATGCTTGTTATGGGGTGTTTTAGGAACACAAGAGGAAGATGCAGCCCAGGCTCTGAGCTGTGTGCAGTTAGCCCCAGCATACACAGACCCTAAGACCTGCCTGCAACGAGCTGCTCTTGGACAGCCGATGTGCAGCTCTGCACAGCTCTGCTGCCAAAGTGCAGCAGCACTGCTTAGGGTGTCGTAAGCAAAGGGTCTTAAAGGAGTCAGGGTGTTGGACCTGCTTAGTACTGATGGATTAAGAAATAATGGTTGAATTTGTTACCTGTGAGCTCACAGCTCTGGTAAAATGCCTTTCCCCTGGGCTGCCTGTGGCTAGTAGCTGCTCCAGGCAGAAATTAAATCTCTCTTGTTGCCAAAGACCTTTGTGTGACCCTTGTTTTATACCTTCTATTTTGTGATCCTGACAGTCCTCTGGGATCCCTTAGGAGCCAGAATCACAGTAATAATAAAGACAAATCCAGAAGAACCTTTCAGCAAGGCCCAAGTTCTCAAGCAAGTCATTTCTGTTCAGGAATACTGGCTTTACACTGCTCAGTGCCTCAGCCTGCACACAGCACTGTACTTTGCTCCTGTTTGGTGTAGAATGGAAGTCTAAAACCTGAATGAGGTACATGGAAGTAACAGAGGCAGAATACAGCCCTGTATGAACTGGTTGATCTAAAGAGTCAGTACCTACACTGGGAATTCTCTCTGGTAGAGTCACTGAGGTCTTTCTGCTTGTATGGTTATACAAGAGAAGCCTCTCCGCTTGTGTGAATTTGAAACTTGCCCTAATGCAGCCGCAGTGGCCTGGAGAGGTGGGGGTACAAACCTCCTGTGTAGGCAAGAGGAAGGAAGGCATAGTGGCAAAAGCATTAGACCTGGACAGTCACTGGATGACCTTGGGCAAGTCACTTGTGCATATGAGTTTCCGTTCCCCTTGAGTTAATGGGTAAACAGGACTGCTCTGCTTCATGGGAGTGTTGTCAGGATAAATAAGGCAGAGATGTGGCACAGCATGCCATAGAAAGGCCTAAAATCCAGCTGGCACACAAACTCTGAGTACATCACAGTGCTTAGCTTTCCTACAGCACCTCTCTTGAGTGAATTCCAAATGACCTATCAGGCATTGCTTACTTTAACCTTCAAAATATTTCTGAGAGTTAGTTATTAGACCCCTTGTGTAGAGAAGTTAATAGTGGGGCTGTGACTTTCCAAGGATAGCAGGAGTGGATTCAGTTTTCCTGACTCTCAGTGGTGTCCCTTAAACACAGGAATTGCTTTTGTTAAGCTTCAAACTCTCTGGTGTTTGAAGTTGGAAGGCATCTCTGGAGATCATCTGGTTCAACCATCCTGCTCAGAGCAGGGTCAGCTAGAGCAGGTTGCTCAGAGCCACAACCAGTTGTGTTTCGAATACCTCAAAAGGATAAAGACTTCTGACTATTTTGAGGGGAAATTTAAACTTCTATGCCTGAGCAAAACTAAATCTGATCACTTGTTTTTACAGTGAAGCACTATCTTGATTTAAATACAGCACAAGGTGATAGTGGGCAAAATAATTTTGATACCTGCTAGCTGTTAGGAGACTATTGGGTGAATGTTGTTTGTCTTAACCTGGTCTCCAATTGATAATGGACCATATAGGATGACAATACACGGACTAGTGAACGCAGGACAACTAGCCAGGGAGTAAAACAAGTTCTAACTTCATCCTAGACTCAGAGAGGATGGCAGGTGGGATGGTGAGGTGAGCGGCATTGCATCTTCTCTGGATACTCACCTGAGGAAAGCAGAGCAGACCCTAATGATTGTCCTCACTGGCAGCTGTCTCTTCAGGACTGCAGTTACACAACATGTCACAAGGAGAAGAAAAACAAATGCTTTTTATATCTCCTCACCAATCTGCACTTCCTCCTTCTGGACCAGGACTACAAACAAAATTATCAAAAACATCGTGTTGGCAGTATTTTTAGTAAACAGCAAGAGACTCATGTGAACTTGTTCCTCCTTCCTGTTGTTCTTGTCCCCTGTACATACAACGGACCGGAGGAGTTTTCAGAGCAGAACCTTTTAAGGTTCCCCTATTTCTGCCTTCCAGACAAAACAGCTTGACTATAACATTGCAGGCCTAGAGCTGACTGAAAAGACAACTGCTCTTTATGTCAAGGGAATAATTTCCCCCCTCCATGCTAAGTGCTTCACCAGGTTAGGATTCCTGGAGTTCCAGGACTGCCTTGCTATTGGGTCATGAATATCTCACTACACAATAACTGGCAAAGGAAGATGAGGAAATTCACAGGAGAATACAGAAAAAAAAATAGAAAGTGAGTTTATAATAAGGAATGTTCCCAAAGGTTTCCAAATTGTCCAAAAATAGGCACATACATTCCTAAGGACAGTGCAAATGTGGGTGGCAAGATCCTCCTCTACTGTTTAGGAAGAAGTGGGGAGGGAGGTGGAAAATAAATTGCAAAAAGGTATTTTCATTCAGTTCTCTGGCTTGGCTTAAGCAAGGAAACAACACTGACTTTTAGCCCACATTGTCCCTAGAGGGTTGCTGCTGACATCTGTGTTCAGAGACTGGTTTACACGTTGCCATCAGCTGAGATCTTCCCCTCAGCCCCATGGAAGGGGAATGCTGGCTAGGCCAATTCCTGCCTGGTGCTTCAAGAATACAAACTGCGTGAGTCCCAGCAACCTCACTCCAATGTTCCCTAAAAATCACTTTTTTTTTCTCTGAGTTGCCATCTAAACAGCGTATCTGGTTTTATAATTTCATTTGCACATCCCAGTCATTAAATTCCTGATACAGTGGGTCGCTGCTCACCTCCATCCCACCTTTAAGACAGGGAATGTTGCCTTCGTGGTCTTCATTTTCCTTCTTACCGTCCCTTTCCGACTCCCCCCCAGTTCAGAGTGACACCTAGTGCCTGGGACAACTCCTGCAGGGCTTTTCCTCCTCTCTCATAACACAGATACATGCTTCATATATAAAAGAGCTATGTTTCGACCCAGAAATACGGTACCCGGACAGGGCAAAACCTTGGGCTAGAGGAATTTATCAAGAGAGTATGAAAGAGGACCTCAGCTTGTAGATCATTCTCATCTGCTTTTCAACAACCACTTCCCTTTGAAGATAATGGAGAGCTTTCCCTGATTTTAATGCGAGTCAGGCTACTGCTTAAATAAAACATGTTTTCCTCTCTCTTTTTGTCATAGTTTTCAAGGTACATCTTCCTGCATTTCACCAGAGGTGTTTTCTGGCATGGAATCTGTCAGGTTTGTTTTGCGGAGGTAGTGGGTTCACAAACAACGAGCTTAATCCGGGCTAAGTTCATTACTGCAGTTTACTGCATGTTTTTGTTTCATGTTTCATGTTCCCTTGTTTAGTTGTTTTGGATAAAACAAAACAAAACCCCAAAAAGTAATTACTGAATATTTCCCCTCATTTCACAAACTTCCTTTTTGAGTCACTGTTTGTGTGCCCTCCCTGGGAACTTGGTTCTGAGCTCTTCTGCCTTCTCGCTGATGTGGTCTGAAATATTTTAAAATCTGCACGATAATTTAACCAAGGTACGTTTCTAGCCCAGCCTTGCATATGGTATCATAATAACTTTTATAACACGCTACTGGTGAATCTCTTGGGTAAATTAATGTTCAATTCCCTGTATCTATGAGTCCCAGAAATAAGGACAGATGTTTCAGGAAGGGACTATTTTTCATGCTTTTGAGATGTTCCTAATGTATGCTAATTCATTGTAAAAGAAGGGCAGGGGTGGCAGGAAGAGTTGTTCAGATACTGCTGTTCATCATGACTTTAATCTCAGAATTCTCAAAAGTGTTGTGCACTATGGCCCTGTACCTTGTTTGTTCTTCTAATGGCTATCCTCATATCAAGCGGTTGTGCAAAGGGTTCTTCAAAGTACAGTTATGAGTTTACAATCATAGAAGCACAGAAACATTTTGGTTGGAAAAGTGATTTAAGAT
>JASSUY010029372.1:32516-48594 GCA_032466535.1 Forpus xanthops
GATCATTGAGTCTAACCACTAACCTAACACTGCCAAGTCCACCACTGAACTATGTCCCTAAGCATCACATTTAAATGTTTGTTAAGCACCTCCAGGAATGGTGGCTCTACCACTTCCCTGAGCAGCCTGTTCCAATGATTGACAACCCTTTTGTGAAGACATTTTTCCTATTATCCAATCCAAAACCAGTGCCATGTGTTGGACATAGCTCCGCTTCATGCTGTCCTCAGCATAAGGTCTTCAGTGGCCATGCTGAGTGGCCAGTGAGCCTCTGGAGGGCTTCAACTCTTCCTAAGTACTTCTGAGTCAACAGTTCACTGTCATATACATGGACAGCCTAAATTATTGCAAGTCATATTCTGTCCCCTTTTACTGATCTTTCATCCCAAATGAAATTTCTTATAATAAAGCATATCTGAACTTGTTTGAGGAAGGCAATCTAGGAATCTTTATGAACAGCCAAATTTTATCACCTTATTTTTAATCCCCATCCTTCAGACTGATAATAAATGCATGGTGAAGTGTGGATTCTAGTAATATAAATAGACAAAAATTAGGTTAGCTTATTTTACTCCTCTTTTTGTTGCATGTATTATAGATAACACAGCCCATGACATGCAGGCATAAAGTGATTTATATTCTTCTCCCAAATTCTTTGGCATTAACCTATGAATCTTTAAGAAACAAGAATGGCATTTGCTCCTAGTGAAGTCAATGAGAGCAACTGCTTTTTTTTTCTTTTATCCTGCAGTTTTGCAACAAGCTGATTTTCCAAACTTACTTTTTTTTTCCCAAATCACTTTAATGACTTCATGAGTAGGGGTGGAGGGAGTAGTGGGGGCCCTTTAATTTAACACAGATCTGTGTTCTGTTTGTCTTTTATCAGATTCTCTTTGAAATGGTACAGACGGAATACCTTACAATATCTGGGTTTCTTTCATTAATCATTATTACATTTACATAAAAATGGATCTTGTACCAAGTAGTTCATGTTTATGTGCCCTGTAAAATTAAGTGAGTAGTCACTCTAAGTGTAAATAAAGCATGTGTCTATGACACAAGTAAGAAACCCAAACAACAAAACACTTCAAGTCCTATCTATCTTAGTATCTCTTTTTGGAATCTCTAACCATGAAAGTAATTTTCAACATGTTAGATTTGCTGTATGTCTGGTTACAGTGCTGGTTTCTCTATAGAAGTCTTGCTATCTAGCTGGGTTAAGAGAGCAGATTATGTTTCAGGTGTCTTTGTCTCCTCAGCCCCTCTGGACCAGATCTGGGGAGGCAAAGGTTAGTCAAAGGCATTCCATGCCATGCCCTACCTTGGTCTTCTTCTTCATTCTCAGAGAATCCTCTGCATCTGTCCTTTTGTCCAGGGATCAGAGGTATGCTCTTAACACTTGGGAGCAGGGGAAAGAAAACCATCTCCTTCCTTCAATCAGAGCCACTGGTCCTGAGGCTGTATATGTGTGCTTAAAGAGTATAGCGATAGCTGGGCAGTGCTGAGCAGGGGTTATAGGAGCCCACCTGAGAGCTGGGTGGTGTCTTGTGTGGTCAGTCTGATTTTAATGGATTTGCTGTTTGACCCAAGGGAACAACAAGGATTGCAAATGACAGGAAAAATTATGAGCATGTAATAAGAACCATTTAAGTATGATCCAAACAGGCAGAGTAATCAGCCAAAGGCTGTAATATTAGGTTTCTAACCACTGTTGTTTGTTTCTTTCAGAATGTGTCAGTGAGGAGGAAAGAGTCCATGAGCTGTCAATTGTCTTTACAATTTAGACTACAGTCTGTGGCCAGAAGTTCACTGTAGCTTGGCTGTGAGTTATAGGTATATGTGTAAAGGGGCAGGTAAGTGGGTATCTGAGCCTGATGTTCTGCCTGTACTTGACAGTTATCCACGCCGTTATCCCTCCAGGACTGGGCATATTGCCTCCTTGCCTCTGGCTCAATAAGTAGATGAAAGCCAGCCCTACAAGTTGCAACTCTATTACATGCTCTGTGGCCAGAAAGTGAGCTGTGTGAAGGCACCTGGCTAAGACTAGGGTAAGTAAAAGCTGAAGAGCAGCAAGAAGCTTAGACTGAATGTGCAGTGAAGTGTCACCATGGATAAACACAGAGTGATACACATGGGATAAAGCAGTCTTTCTTCACATGGAAAACAATGGGCTAAGTGCTCACCGTTGTCACTGAGGAATGCAGTTATGGCCTGTAACACAGGAAGCCACTGGGGACTAGCATGGGTCAAAGACCTCATCTCGTTTTAGAAAGCAGATCAGAAATCTTGACTCTACCTTTGTACAAACCTGTGGTGTGCCCACATCCATGAGCAGTTCTGCTTTTCTCACCTCGGAAAAGAAGTGAGGAAATGGAAAATGTTAAGAGAAGGATAACAAAGGTGATCTAAGGCTTAAGATCATTTGCTTATAAGGACAAGTAATTAAACAGTTCTTTTAAGCTTCCCTCATTCTTCAGCCTGAGAGAGGATTGATTGAGGACATCTATGGTAGAAGCCTATCAACTCATATATGTCTTGGAGGGGGTGATTGTTCACTCTCTCTCCCAGTACAAAGCAAAGAAGCTGTCAAGGTGACAGTTCAGAAAAACCAAGGGTGTGCAGTTCTTCCCATCAGGCACAGTGAAGCCCTGGGACTTGTCACGAGCAGATGTAGGTATTAAGAGTTTGCATAGGTTCAAGTGGTGACTGAACAAGTTTGCAGAAGGCAAATGCATCCTGGACTATTAAACGCAAAACCACCAGGAAATTCCTGACTATCAAACTGTTAGAATTTGGGAGAATACTCTTGGGAAATTGCATTATAAGCTACATTCTTCATTAGGCATTTGCTTTTTAGCCAATGCCAGATACAGGAAATTGGGCAAGATGGGCCTCTCAGGTGACTGGTACTCTTAGCCTCACTACAGTCACCAGAAGCATGCTAGTGTATAAATGTTTGTTAGGAATAGGAACATTCAACATTGAAAACTTTACCATGAATTAAAAAACAGAGTACCCTGTGAAACTGGTGTAGATGGTCTCTGCAGTTTTCACCACCCCATGCTGGGAGGGTACAGCACATGCTGGTGTTAAACCTAAGTCAAATTACAGCAGAAATTGGCAGTTGAGTATTGAAACAAATGGTCAATTGTTACTTTGCACATTTAGTTTGTTTTGTTAGTTTTTTTCTTTAAATGGTTCCTTTTAGCATAAAATGGGGCTTGGTGGTATGATCTCAGCACACAAATTTACATGTTCTCAGTTGAATTTTCTCAGATAAACACACTAATTTATCTGAGGTTGAGGTTGAGAAAGTGAAACTGTTTACAGCAGAGGTGCAAAATTATCTGGATTATTCCTCCCTCACAATCTTTTCCTGTTTGTTTTTCTTTTCTTACTTTTCAATTTCATTTTAAAGACCTTAATTAAAGACAAAAAAAAAAGAAAACATAAAAAACCCTAAGCTAAACCAAACAAAACCCCAACAAACTCAAAACCATACAGTAAAATATGGCATGGAAGGTGATCTCAGAGGTCCAGGTGAATCATCTTCCCTTAGAAAAGTTTCCTGCTATTAGACTTATGATCAACACTTTTGGTCAATTTGAATGAGTTCAGAACCACATGAGTTCAGACTCATCCTTTCCAAGTGAGGGCTTTTCATCTGCCCTGGCAAATCCTATTGGAAAGCAGGGAAATCTAATGACCCTATAGCAACAGCCACGTTCCTTGTGACTCCTTCTGATGGATCATTAGCTAGATACTCCTAGCTCCTAAAAGTGGAAATGGAAAAGATCTAATAGGCAAGTTAAGTCTTCCTGATGTGCAGTGTCCAAGAAGATGGCTGCATCAGGTCCACGCTGGCACCAACAATGGTCACAATTTTTGCCCATTGCCACCGTTTCTCTTTTTTAAGCTTTCTGAAGGCAATGTTCAACACATGCATCCTTCAAACATAATATTACAGGTCTATTTGCTGTCAATGGAAAGCTGAGCATATGAGCCATTGTTTTTCTCTTGATACAGAATTGCAGGCCTTTATTCTGGACAAAAGTATGGGTCATAGCCCACTAAATAACCTCTCAGGAGCAGAAATTTACTTTCCTTCCTTTACAGGGGTTTTAAACTGTAAAAGTGCTGAATACTTATAAATGGAGAAAGCCTGTGAGCTTGGTCCAACACCCTTAACCCTTGGCAAAGCTTTATTTCATAATGGCACTCAGAGGATAAATTACTCTCATAGGAGATATGAAGGTAAATTAGAATAGAGATGTTAATTTGGAGTGGGTGTAAATGGGTGTGACTCTTTTAAAATGGGTGAAACTTTCACCACGTTTGGATTTGCTCCCATCTCCCTTCTTGTGCCTTTGGAAGAGCAGGTGCCTTGCTCAGCTCAGGCTGGGAGCCAGTGTGTATGTCCTCAGCTGTCAGTCCTGCCCTTACCCTTTCTTTTTACCAAAACAGAAACAAGGCCAGAGGAATTTAAACCTGCTCGGTTTGTTCTGTTAGCAAATACAGGCTGCAAACCCGTTTTTCTTGCTCCTCCAGTGGAGATGGAAAGACAGTATAAGGACAGGGAACTGAAGATGATGGGCCACATCAATTAATGTTTGCGCTTGTGGAGGTGTGGAATAGCGGTTGGAAGGGTTAAACAGGCATGGTTTTGAAAGCAGTGGAGAAAAGGAGCATGACAGCAAAAAAAGTATTAAAAATAAAACCAAAACCACAAAAAAAACTGGCTGCAAAGATGGACTTAGGCACAAGCATTTCATGTGAAGAGTCATGCACACATATGGGATAAATTATTGAGAAAGGGCATGGAAACAAAACATCTTAAATGTATATTTAAAAGGAAAAGAACAAGGGGGAGAAGAAGAGACATGGGATGTTGCTAAAGAAACATGATGAGAGAGACAGCATAGGAGCCAGCAGGAAATGGTAGCAAAATAGCTGCCAGGAAAAAGGGCCAGTGGGATCGATGGCGTTTTGCTCCTCCTGTTTGGCAAAACCCCTTGTAGTACCTTTCCTGCTCGATTTAACATGGATGCACGGTATGGTGTGCAGGGTGTATGCACCTGAGGACTCAGGGAAGGAGAACCGTGGGGTAAATGAGGTTGGGGAAATGGAAAAGAGAAGCAAAACACTCAGTCCTTTGTTGAGGAAATCCCTGTGGACTGCAAGGCAGGAGGAAGAAGTAAGAGGAAGGGAGTGAGTACTCTTTGCAAGATATTGCCCTTGGCTACCACCCAAGAGCTCCCATGGCAACCTAAGGTACTTTTGGCATGTGTGGTGCTAAAACAAACCTTATCTACACCACAAAAATTAGAGCTGCTTTGGTTATCTAGACACATAGACAAGAGTAGCTGTACTGGAGACTGTTCTAGTTCATATCTGCTCTGCTCCCCACATTCCTCCATGCTTCCAGCGAGGTCTTCATTGTGGCTGCAGAAACAAGTGCTGAACTTAGTTTGTCCTTGTCTACACTTGTAGTTAATTCACATTCAGCTCTGGTTCAGCCGCTTCTGTTGCTGACACCTGTTGTCAGCAGTCCGTAATTTCTTTTTTTAGGACAAGCCTACGTTGCCCTCGAGCTCAGAAAGGGCCTTAAATTAGACTTAATTCTATTCAGATGTAGTTAGCAGTATTTAATTATCACAGTCCTGAAGCAAAAGTCAGTCTATTCCTTGGATCACTGGAGTGCATTCTGGATACTTTCCATATTGCTGCAGGAGCCTGACCTTTACTTTTTTTATCTTTAGCCCAAGAAATGTGCTGGGGCATTTCAAGCACTTTTGAGTAGGGGCCACATCTTAATAGGCAGATTCCTTTGCTGATGGCTTCTTGCTTGTTTGCAATTGCAAAACTTCTCTGAGGCAATTATCATGATTGCAGACATGGGAATGTGACATTAGGAAAGCATTTAATGTATTCTCAGCATCTGTTACAATACTGCTGCAAATGGAAACCATGGGAAGATGCCAGCACTATGGGTAGGACTCAACTTGCTTAACTGTGATTGAATAGAAGTTTCTGTCCCGTCTGAACAAGACATATAGGTACTCTCTGTAGACAGCAAATAAGCACAGGTATGTCCAGAGAGTGATTCGTATCTTCAGTTGGTCTCCAAGGGAAGAAGTATCACTTCACCTCTGACAGTGCTCTGTTTTATAGGAAGGTGAGTAGTTTAGAATAGCAAGCCCATATTAGGCAGCTAAAATTAGGTTACTTGAATCTTGTCCTTTGTGACCACTGTGATCTTCACAGACCACTAGAAACTGCCCCAGAAATGATGAACCAATGCTAATTGCACCCCCACAGAGTGTCAGCTGACAAACTGAGATCTTTCGCCTGCCAGAAGCATTCAGCTCATTCCCAGAAAGTGATGCAGGAACTGGCAAGAAGATCCTCTACAGGAATAAGAAGAAAGGGTGAGTGTATCAGCAAGTAACAGTGACAAACCCCTGTCCTCAGATTAAAAGCCTTAGCTGTGCAAATCAAGCAGAGAGGGATGCTCTAGGAGGTATGTGTTTTAAATTTTCTGCTTTTTCATTCAGTTTCTTGCCCATTTTCTCCCTTGTTTCTGTGGAGATGCTTACACCACATGGCTAGGACACACTATTCTCCTTTAATCCTTTTTTAAATGGCTGTTCAGACTAGACTACTGAACTGCTTAGCTGAGTCTGTTAGTTATCCTCTGGTGAAATATTTTCATTTTGCCTGACATAATGAAACATGAGAACAAATAAATAGACAAAGAGAATAACATCTATATCCTTTAAAAAATACCTAAATTTCAGACCCTGAACATGAAACAACCCCAAAAGACTATGAGGAAGCCCCAGGCTGGGTGACTGAGAAGAGCTTGTTGGGTGGACTGCAGGTGGGATACGAAATTAGAGTGCTGTATGAGCTCCATACTATGGGAGATGATACAGCCATTACTCAAAAAGAATTGATTCCTCCTTGTTTCTGGGAAGGAAAAGTTAGGGCATCTTCACAGCTGTTGTGACATGAAATGAGCATCTATCTCCCTGCAGCCCAGAGCCAAAATGGCACAGCCTCACATGTTCTAGCTGGGTATCCCGAACAGACTGGCTACTACCTCATAGCGAGCTTTTACCTTCCCTCATCTCCTCCTCCAGCAGGTTTCAAGGGTTGTGCAGAGCTTGGTGTTTGTTGCAGTTCTGTGGTTTCCAGAAGAGCCTGCAGCAGCCACAGGTAGTGATGACTATGGCAGGCCTTAAGAGCAGCAGCTCTCAGGCCAGAGCTTGTCATCTCAGGCTTTCTCATTAACTACCTGGCTGGACCCTTGCTCAGACTGCTGGCTCCAGCAGACCTCCTTCTTACATATCCATCCACATCTCGGGGGGGCAGTGAGATCCAGCAACCTCGCAGCTAGTGGAAACATCTGTGGAACATGAGCTGCGAGGTTTCTGGATCTCACTGCCCTCCACAATACCAGCAGCATGGTCTATGGGTCAGTGATCCACTGAGGCTAGCCAAGGACTGACAGTCCCCTGCACAGCTGGGCACTTAGTGCCACATGTGGATGCCACACTGGCCAAAAGAGTCAGTGCCTTCCTCTGCTCTACCCTCTATTAACCTGTGGGTCCTTTCAACACTGCAGAGATTGTGCTGTGAACCAGACCTGGGAGCTACACTGACTATTAAAAAACCTCTATTTGTCCTTTACTAATTTAACCTAGGGCACTTCAGTGAGCTCAAAGCATGGATACCAAACAGCAACATCCACTCCATGGAGGGGGAAGGTGAAATAAGGTGGAGAATGTGCAGATAGAAATGGTGATGATAGAAAGAACATAACACTGAAGCAGATCCTAAGAGTTTTGTGGTGTTTTTTAAATAGTTTAGGCCTAGGTTTTAAGAAGTCAGCCTTAAGCTTGGACTAATCTGATTTGTTTCTGATCAGCCCTTAGGGGAAAACTGTCTTCCTCCTTTGAACTTTAAGTATCTTTGAGTACTCTAAGTATTCAAAGTACTTTAAGTACTTTTAAGCATTTGAGTACCTCAGACTGTCCCACAGCAGAAGACAGACCCCTATAAACACTTTTGATGGGGAGGTGGCATAGGAATCATCCTGCTCACCTTCCCTCTTCTCCAAACCCTTGTTTCCGTTTGCTATTACATTAGTGCAGCTCTATGCTGATACAGGTTAGGGATTTAGTCCTGGGGCTACTCCTGAGTTTAGTATCTTCTTTCCTTCCTTACAAAAAGAGACATTTTGGCTTCTGTTTCCCTCTTCCTCAGACAAGAAAGTGCAACTGTTTTCAACAGAGCTGCAAAATCATCTGGATTATTCTTCCCTCACAACCTTTTCATTCTTTTTTCTTTCTTTTCAGTTTCATTTTAAATGCCTTGCTTAAAGTCGAGGTAGAAACCAGTGGTCAAGGGTGGCAAAGGGTGGAAACCTCTTAAACTGGCTTTGTGACATTATAGTGAAGATGTGCAGGGGATCGTGCAACAGATTGTAATGTTTAACCATGCCCTACCAGGGCCAGGAGCTCAGCTGTGCGTCACGGGGCTTCTGAGGCTGGAGACCACCCCTTTGCAGCCTTGTAGCTGAGGAGCACTGTAATGCCCTCACCATGATGTCCACTTCTCCAGGCTTTTGGGGAGCTCTGTCAGGCTGTGGGGCACGCTGGCTTGTGACAACACACTTATGCAATATAGGCTGTATCTGCTTGCTGCTGCCAGATTGTGGAAATCTGCAAATAATTGCGAAGTCTGCTGGTTTAATTGGCTTGTGGTGTATTTGCACAGATGGGTGAAGTCTTCCAGGCCAATATTTTCCAGAGTGACTTAGCAGTCTCTCAGCTTTAAGATGCCCAATATGAGACACCTTAAAAGCGATGGGTTTCTGCAAGTTTTTTAAGAGAAGCACCCCCAAACTGAAGTAATGCAAACAACCAATTCCTCAGAAACCCCTTGCCCCAGAGATCCTGAATTGGGGGAATTTTTCATAGTAGCTTGATGAAAGCCAAACTAAATTCATAAAAACAACACATCTTAACACATCATTGGTTCAGCAGAAAAACCCAGAGTGAATGTGTGTGTGTGCAGGCTTCTCTACAGAAAGTATAATGAGTCAATGCACATTTGTGTGCTAAGGGAAGGAGAAGACAGACATTTTATTTCATGTGAGAGTCAGCTGTTGTGGCTGTTGTTATTTTTTTTTTTAATAAGGTACAAAATGTTACTGTGGAGCAGTGTCCCTGTGTGCTCTGGCTCTTTTCCAGGCCTAGAGCTAAGTGCTTGCTAGGAAAAAGAAAGCGTCGTACTTAACTTTCTGAAGTATGGGCTGTTATCGCTTGTTAGAAGCTGAAAAGAATCAAATTACTTATTAATTTAATACAAACTCTGTAAAATTGTTCAGAAGTAACCAGCCCCTGGGGCTCAAGCTACAGACGCCTTATATTTGAATGTACAAAAGAAATACAGTTTATTAGCATTATCATCAGCTTTTTCTACCAATAGTTTGCAGGGAGACAAGAAAGCTTCTGTTCTCACTGAAAGATTCCACCAGATCACCCTTGCAAAATAAACAATTTATAAGAAGAAATAAATTACTATTGTAAAATGTTTTTAGGCGCATCCACAGAACCAACTCAGTTAAAACAGTTTTCACAAGCAGAAAAAATGGTGTAGCTACATGATCTTGCTGTAATTATTACTGAGAATATGACCTTGGAAGCCTGCAGGATTGTAATGAAGTTGAGGTGCCTTGGTGTTGAAGTCATTCACTTCGAACCAAAGCTAGTTGGCTTTGTAAAGTCTCCCTTCCCATTGTCTAGATCACATGTTCAGAGCTGGATTCAACCCCTCACTTATGTAGCCAAAATGGACCTCAGTTCCCAGTGTGAGCACTTCTCACTCTCTTTCTGTGTCAATTAGTTTTTGTCTTAAAGCTCATGTTCCTGAAGCCATGCTACTGCTTCTTTAGAGAGTTTGAACATTCCAAGTAGAATGAGTTCCTGGTGCCTGTGGATAAGGTGGAAGTCTCAAAAAGCAGAAGACATTACAAAGAACCCCAACGCTTATTCTTTTGGAAACCTCAGCATTATTAAAACCCTGAAGAGTCCTCGCACCCTCAGAGCCATGTACTCATTAGAGCCCAGCCTCCACCTTCCCACTAGGCACCATGAGAAGGCTTATTGCCAACCATCTTCTAGAGCATTAGAGACAGGTCTTCAAAGGTATTTAGACACCTGCATGCCTTTGAGGAGTTGGCCCTGAGTTCTCAGCAGGCTTAATTTGGCCTGGTGGGTGGCTGACTAGCCTCTTTTGATTGCTGAGTGCTGAGAGTTGGGGTTTTTGTTTCTAACTATGGGGCTGAGCAAACCAACCACAGCAGAATGAGGCAACCTGAAGGAAGGGTCTAGCAAGGTCTAATAGCTTGTTCTGAAGACTAGCAAGGAGCATGTTAGAATGACCTCCTCACTGGCCTGAGAAACTTTGTCTGCTCTCAGGTTCTTAAGGCCAATTGAAATGACAGCTGCTGCAGGCTCAAAAGGTGTTCAGACACTCCCAAGGCCAGATGAGAGGCTGGGTTATTTTTTGGCAGTGTTCATTGTTTGGGAAGGCATAGCATTTCTGAGAGGTTGTACATGACATGTAAGTAATGGAGACCACCAGGAACAGAATTTATTTTAGGACTTTGTTATAGAGATCTGAAGAGCAGTTATAGAGTCAGTTATCGTTATTGCTGTTTCTGTGATTTCCCACCTGTTTGTTGCTGACTTGGTGGGGGAGAGGCAACAGCAGAAAACAATTGCCTGGGCCTCTCATAGTACCAGCTCTGCTTTGTCATTGTCATTCAAGTAAGCTATCAAATACAAACTATGAGATTTGCAATGCTAACTTTGTCTTTTGCAAACTGTTTTGAGTGAAAGTTGTTCTCCAAAAGCCTTTCAGATAGAGATAACAAGGTGTCAAATCCTTTAAAGTAATGCTTTCAGGTGCTTGTCTTCGAATAGATGTCTCAGTTTAGCTGCTGGCAGTCAGAACAAAGGGAGCAACTAGGCAGCTTGTTAGAGTCAAAACCCAGAGCAGATTAAGCCTTTGCTTTGAGAAATGTTTAGCTCTTTATAAGGGAAACCCAGAACACATGCTGGTACATACAAGGGCTCTATTTTTCCATCTTTCTCATGAGCAACTGAAATCATGGCCCAGTGCATTTTGCAGGAGACTGGCTTCAGTGAAACAATTTTTGCCCTTTGGCTTACAAGCTTACTCTACTATTTTAGGTATGACTGGTTTAGATCAGCTTTGGATGGGGTTAGGAGCACTGATGGCAGCTCATAGTTGGGTTCAGCAGGCTCTTGCCCTGGTAGGACTGCCACTGATGAGAAGCAAAGAGTTGTAAATCTGGCTACTGGCAACTGGGCTGCCAGTTCTTAGAAAGATAAGAAAAAGGGAGAGGGATCCTTTTGAAACTCATATGCAGGTTGCTTATGAGAAGATCAACTTAAAGACAGTTCTTGGGTTATTTGGGTATTTTTAACTAAGTGCTGTATCCCGTGTTTGGTTTCAGTGTGGGGTCACTTGGATGGTAAGGTTTCTTTTGTCTTGAAGTGTCTGTCACCTACCTCATAATGATTTTCTTGTTACCAGAGGCTTGCAGAATCTACTTCCAATTTCTCTCTGAAACAATATCATATTGCTGCAGATTAATGCCCTGGCTTTTGCATCCTGGAGCTGTACTTTATCTCGTGGTTAAACAAGATGTAGTAAGCTTTAAATGTGATGGGCACCGTTACAGTTGTAATTACCCTAGCACCTAGAAGCCTGGCTGAGATTGAAGTTCCATTGTACCCGATACTGGTCAAAGTGTTTTCAACAGCATGAAGTCTAAATAGATGACGAAAAGGGTGAAGGAAGAAATGTAGGTGCCAAGAGTTGCGGCAATGTGTGTAACATGATCCGAGGAAGACAGAGCCAGAACTCAGGTCCTCATAGAAATCAGTTACTTAATGCCATCATTTTGCTACGTGAGATGGGTCATCTCCCTTAAAGGATTTAAGAAGTAGCCAGACCAGTTCATCTGTTTATATAAGGAAGATGTTTTTAGGCCTCTTGATCCTGAGGAAATTAATATAGCCTATTGGGGAATTAAAGAAATAATAATAATAATAAAAAAGGCTGGGATAGATTCTCACGTAAATGGCACCCAGAATGCCTAAAATTCTTACAGATGCAGATGGTTTTGTATTGAGGTGAGCGGCCTCTTTGTGGTCAGTTGTAAGCATCACATTTACATAGTTCAGTATTTCTGAAAAAGCCTATTGCATAAAGTTGGGATCCTACCAAATGAAAACAAAACACAACAGCAACGAAAAATAACCATCTCTTCCAACAGTGCTCAGTAATTGAGTTAGAGCTTAGTGCTGCGTCCTGGAAAAGAAATGAAAAAAATATCCAGGCACCATATAATTTCATGCACTAAAAACTTTAAACATTTCAGATGAACATAACATATGACATAGAGTGTTTTTGACTTAATGAATGGCTTTAAGAAACGGGGCCAGTGTCCCTTCTCACAGCTGAAAGCCTTGTGCCAAGAGCGTTGCTGTACAATGTGTCATCACTTGGGAACCTAAAGAATTGTACTTGAGAAAACATTGCTACAAAATATCATCCCCTTCCCAGAAAGGTTCACTTCAGGCTTTATACAAAAACAAGACAACTCATTTCCACTGAATATAATTCATCTGTTGAGAAACTTTCTTAAAGGCATAGGGTGCAGAGCAAGTGGCTGGAAAGCTGGTTATCTCGAGGTAACAATAACAGTTCATCGTTATTGCTACTTAGCTCTTGCATCACGCTTTCTATGTGAGGCAGACTTCACAAGGAAGAAGCAGTTAATCCTCCCCATACCCTACGGAGGGGACAAAGTGCTTCTGGATGCTTTATGGGGTCTGTGCAGGGATGCACTCCTGGAGACGGAGCTCATGCACCCCACGGCTTGTCTTCAGCCTGTGATACAGCTGTGGCAGAGCCAAGGGCCCTTTGACTGTAAAGTTCAATTACACGGTGAGCTATAGGGCTTTTGCCAAGTTATCTGTACCTGAGAGTATCCTACGTGGTCTATGATGGAATTGGGGGGAGAGGGAGAGGAGCTTCTTACGCCAAAAAACTGCTACTCTAACAAAATGGCAAGGGATATGAGATGTGTTATATGGGAAGCCTTATGCAGATGGAGTACACTGACCTGAAAATGCTTTTGTTCATATAGTGTGTTTTCTTTGGGGATATTAGGCCAGTAGTTATTTTTACTGATATAAGCCTCACCTCTACAGTAGTGTTTGCTGGGATAGATCAATGTTAAGTGTGCGTGTTTCTTTTTAGGGACTGCATATGAACATCCTCTTCCTTGCCATCCCTGGTGTGAAAATGGAAGCTTCACCTGCTTCTCTCTCTCATTTTACACTTGAAGCAAAATAAAAACCAGAAACTGGTCTGAGCCATACCACGAGGTTCTTCCCTGAGATAAGATCAGGGTCATTTGGAAGGACTGCTCCTTTAGCAAGTCAAGGGAAGGTGGTGACAACCAGAGAGCTCCAGAGAGAAAAGAATGAGTAACTTCCAGTGCTAATAATTTAACTTGTGTCTTCCATGGGCATAACTGTTTGTACAACCTGCCCTACGGCACGGTGAGATGGGCCAATCTCTTGCACTTAGTGCAGAGAAGGCATTTCTGATTTTTAAACCAAATCCCATTAAGGACACTCCTAAGCTGTACCCCCTGCTATCACCCTCTCAAGTGCTCAAAACCACCTGAACTGGTCCCATCCACGGCTTCTGCAGGTGTGTGACAGGGCCCAAAACTGCTCTCCACCTGCAGCAATGGAAACAGCGAGCAGAGCCCCCCGAAAGTGTAGGCCTGCCGGGGTGAGAGCGGGGACCCTGTCGGGGGGATGCTGCCAGAAGAGAGGCCGGGTCCTGGCGCTGGCCTGATCTCTGTCCTTAGGCTCCCTCTAGAGTTTACACCAAATGAGCTAAAGGTCTTAAACTCCGCCCGGCTTCAGCCCGCGCTGAGTGCAGCTGCCGGCAGCGTGGGGCTTGCGAGCAGCAGCTCCCTGGCAGCTCCGGGCCCCTCTCGGGACTGCTCCCGTCCGGGGATGATGTCCCAGGGTCTTCCTAAGCTAAAATGGCTCTTTCCTCCCCTGCGATCTCTGCTGCTGGACCACACAGGGCCCTTATCCTGGCCAGAAGAGAAGGGCTCCTGTTAAGCAAGTTACAAGCACCCCCAGGACACACAGGTGAATTCTCGGGATCTGCACCTCGAATCTCACAGCGGCCTCACCGCACATCTCTCGAGAAAATTAGCGTTTTGCCCAGAAAACTGGAGGTGTGGGAAAACAGCATCAGGTCGGTGACAGCAAGGGTGGTGAGAAGCAAAATTCCTCAAGCCTTTGGCTTTCAAAAGAGTCACACCGTGTCCCTGCCACCTTCATTCCCAGCGCTGGAAGATGGAACCCATGGAGGAGCTCAGACGTTATTCAGTTTCCCCACTGTTTGCACGAATCACAGAATCAACTGGGTTGGAGAAGATCTTCAACATTATCACATCCAGCCATTACTCCAGCACTGCCAGGTCCACCACTAACCCATGTCACTGAGGGCCTCATCTACACAGTGTTTGAACACTTCCAGGGACAGTGACTCCACCACTTCCCTGCACAGCCTGTTCCAATGCCTGAGAATCCTCTCTGTGAATAAGTTGTTCCTAATATCCATTTCCTAATTCCTAATATTCCTAATATCTTCCCTGGCACAGCTTGACACCATTTCCTCTTAACACTTCTTACTTGGGAGAAGAGACCAGCCACCTCCTCACTCCATCCTTCTTTCAGGTAGTTTTAGAGGGAATACTGAAAATCCCAAACAACCCTGATGCTTTATGTGTGCGGTTTAGATGTGCTTTGCTGATTCACTTGACAACCTTATAAAGTGCTGGGGAAGGAAGGTGGCCAAAATGAGGGCGGGAAGCTTGCCTTAGCGGTTCTGGAGGAAAGAAAAACAGCAAGCAGCTCTGCCAGTGGAAAAGCCCAAACAAGAGAGAGGCACGGGGCACTGGGAAGAGAGGGTACAGGTTGTTCAGAGACTGCTGGAGGAGCCAAGACGTTTCTCGCACAGCCCTCCCTATAAACACTCCTCCCTCCTTCCTGGTTCACTCCCCCAAGTTTTGGTTGGGCTTTGGGGGTATTTTTCTGTAGTTGTTTTCCTTTTCCCCTCAAATTTTTCTTCCGATCTTCGTCTGGCTGCGTCTTCAGCAGAAATGGCAACAGAGCGAGATAAAACCTCCAAAAGGAGGCGGCAGCTCTGAGATCGCTCCCAGAGTTTACCCCCTCCTCACCCAAATCTCGCTGCGCACTCACCCCGCCGCCCCGCTGCTGTGCCCCTCTGTTGCAAGACGATGGCGCTCTGATCTTTGCAGATCTTTACTGCGGGACTTTCTAGGGTTTGGTTGCTTTGGGTTGGGGTTTTTTTCCTGTATTTTTTTTCTTCACGCTTCGCTGCTACTACGGGCGGGCGCCTGCCTCTCTCACGATTTGCTGCAGCCATCGGGGGGGCCTGACTGTAAACAAAACACTTTAGATCATGGCAAGGTCGCTGCAGACACAGCCTTTTTTCTCCTTTGCAGCCACAGCGATTTAAGGTGGATTGATGAAACTGCACTTGGATGGGGAGGGGGGGGGAATCGAAAGAGCCGCGATGCTCCAGCCGCTTCCCCCCCCACGGGGGTCCTCTCTGCTGTGTCATCGTCCCCGTCCCGTCCGTCCCGTCCCGTCCCGTTACCCCCCCCCCACAATAATTTTATCCCCTTTCCTGATCATTTTGTCCCATCGCGACCCAAGCGTTTTCGAGGCTGGCTGCTCGCGTTAAAGCGAGGAGCTACCGCGGCTGCAGGGTTACAGCCTCCCTGTCTCCCCCCAGCCCCTCGGAGAGCAAGGGGAGAGGTGTGGAGGAGAAGGAATAGAAGGATAAGGCAAGCCGCAGAGCGTTCCTCTCGCGTTTTCTCTTTTGATTCCAACAGTGGCTTAAATTATTCGGGGGG
>JASSUY010029376.1:0-25789 GCA_032466535.1 Forpus xanthops
AACATGTGCTGAGAGGACATAGAGGGTGGTCTACATGCTGGAGCCTGCAGTTTTCATCCCCTTTGGAAACGTATAAGCTGGTGTTGTCTGGTATCAGCACCACCATGTTGTAGTGGGGTAGGAAGTCAGGCTCCTTGTGTCACCCCTATGTGCTCTGCTGCTCAGCTGCCGTGGAAGCCCCTTGAATTTTGTGTTTTAAGGCTGGGAGAAGACAAAGCAGCTCTCTCTGCTATTTTATACACAGTTTTCTCCCTTCACATTTGTTCCTTTCCTGTCCTCTCCTGCTCTCCTACAAAGGAATGTTTTTCTCCAGCCTCCCCATCAGAGGCTCAGCCAGACACATCCAGGCAGGAAAAGCTGCAGTTTCAGGATGCTTGTAGGGAAAAGAAATGGCTTAATGCTTAAATACCCTCCCTGCCATGTCGACACCTTCCTCCCCCCAACCTGGCGCATGTTGAGCGAGCAGCAGGGTACCCCAGGGAGCTCTGCTCCAGCTGCACGCTCATCAGCCATAAGGGGAGCGCGCAGCGGTGCTTCAACACTAACACTCGCCGTGTTTAATCACACATCTGTGGGTTCAAACAGATTTAGCCAGCACGGGAAGGGACACACCAGGTAGCAGCAGGTGACAGAAGTTGCTTGATTCTGGTTAAACTGTGAAAAACGGATAAGTTAGGGAGAGGAGAGAGGCAGTGCCATAGGAGGAGGGGAGCCATGGGCATCTTTATCTGTGGTAACAAAACATCTGTGTGTGTATGTGCATACCCCTATGTGCATATGGGAATATCCACAGCTTTAGACTTCTTTGATACTGTAAGATATGCAGCCTGGGTATTCCATGCTCCCACTACCTGGTTCACACATGAGCTGGCAGCACCTGGGCATGTGGGTGACAGAGTACAAAAAGCAAACACTGAGTAGGTTTGGGTTGAGATGTTTGTGTAGCAGTTGATGCAGGCTGCAATGATCTTGTGTGGGTGTGTTGGGACAACAGTGTGTTCCTGTGTGAGGCAGAGCTCTGTGAGGGTGTTTGGCAGGAGGAAACCTTGAATTTTGTGTAGGTGAATGCTGAGGTCTGTGGCTGTGAGATGTGCTTTTGTTTGATCGCATGCGCCAGCAACAGAGATGTGCAAGGATGCTGTGTCTAAAGCACCAGGATAAGTCATGTCTGGAAAATGAGGTTTCTGGAGCTTGGACTCCTTCCTCTTGAATGCAAGTGTGCCTGCTTGACAGGTGCATGTGTGCAGGGAGCGTGTGTATGTCCCACATCCATACATACACTCAGCCAAATGCCTGCACACAGGCTCCTGAGGAAGGAGGTGCGTGGTGTATGGTTTCCAGGTGTTGGCCATGGCAGAGCCTGTATGGCACAAAGGCAGCTCAGCACAGCCCTTCTGCCCTTGTGCCCCTGACACAGCCTACCCTGCGGCTGGGGAGAGGGAGAGGGGTCAGCTCAGAGCCAGCCCCAGGCATAGCTGTCTCTGATGGCCAGCAGGACTGTCATGCCCAGGGATGGGGAGCTTGGGCATGCGGGCCTGAAGCTGCAGCTCATGAGCAGCTCATGACAGGTATTTAGCTATCAGATGGGAAGTTACAAGGTCCCCAGGTTGCATTTTCCCATGTGGATGCTCTCCACCTGCATATGCCCGTGGCCTGACCTTCACTATGCATCTGCTGTCCCTGTCCCCAGCTCCAAGATGTCCTGCTGCCACCTCTTCTCCCACCTTCAAGCCCAGCTGGCAGCTTCCATGCTCTCCCATTTCTGTGTATCCAAGCAGCCCCTTGCTGCCTCCTGCCTATCCCAGCTCATTGTCCTTCAGTCCTAGCCTACCCAAGTGCCTGATCAAAGGGGCGTCCTGACTGGCAGGCACGCTGTGCTGGCTGATGGAGAGGACAGGTGGGGTCGGAGGCTGTCTCTGTTCTGCAGCATGGCACAGTTTGGATCCACATTTGACTCCCTCAGGAGGAGGGAGGCGGGCAAGGTAACGGCTGCTCTTTTGGGAACGTGAGCATCCATCTGGTGTGCTGAGGGCACAGGGGGTTTGGCACCCAGGAGCTGGCTCTGCCACCACGTGTCCTTGGAAGGGCCATGCTTGAGGTCTGCCTGGAAAGGGAAGCTTGTCCTTCTCTCTGACCTTGGGGCTGAGCCATCCCTGTGGATCACACCGCATCCCTCTCTGCTCTGCAGCAGCTCTCCACACACAGTCCAGCCTCTGCCTGTCTCTTCCCAGGCTGTGTCTTGCCCATGATGGGGAGAATAGATCTGAGGGATGCTGCTCTGGTCCCTGCACCTTTTGTCATTACTTGCATCAGTGCAAAACGTGTGTGTGGCAGCATAACCTCAGGAGAGCATTTTGTATACCCAAGGTGTGTTTGCAAATAACTGCGTATCACACCAGAGGGTGAGGAGTCTGGAGGTGCACAGGAAGTACACAGCACTGCAGGGCATCATGATGGGGTGAAAGGTGCAACAGCAAAATGGCATGCAGCTGAAGTGACAAAGGAGAATGTACTTCAGTGGGAGTGAAGAACATTTAGTGGCTTACTATAAACCTATTAAAACTCATCAAAGAAAGAAGAGGATTTAGCCTATTCCTCTGCTTTTCCCATTTCTCCAATATCTGCCTCACTTTCCCTCTGGGTTTTTTTTATTTCCCTTTTCTGTGGTTTAACAACTGGCCCTCTGTTTTCCTGAAACTTGGATTATTGTTACTCTCTAAAATGGACCCCCAGAAACAGAAGGTAAACGCACCCCCTGGACACCATCACATCTCTGCAGATGCAGGAGCCTGCTGGAAGGTGTGTCCTTGGGAGGCAGCAGCAGGGAGGCCTGGATGCCGGCATAACCTCAGCGTTACTGCCGACAGATGCACAGTTAATGGTCTGCCTTTTTTATGTGTGTCATTTTGTGATCTAAAATCCCAGACTGGTGAGTGGAGGTCCCCTTGTGCCGCAGCATCAGGGCACTTGCTTGAGTCCCAGGCAGAACAGTGACTTTCCACCCTTGGATCTTCTCTGTGTGAGCGTCTGGGGAAGCAGGTGGCCATGACACGTCCTTGTCCTGTGGGAGGATGTTTCCCAAGTGCTTCTGTGTGAGGTATAGCAGCTAATGGAGTGTGCTCTTAGGTTCTTGTGCCTGTAGGCTCTCCGGGATCCCAGGATGGGACCTGCAGCAGCCAGGCATGAGTGCAGGGCTGGCAGAGGAGGATTGTTCTTGAAGGTTTCATAGCTCCTGGAGCATCATCCTTTTCTGTGAATGGCTTTATGCTGTAGAATTCACCTGCATCCCTACTGCCTGCTACTGCACAGAAATACAGCACCATCCCCGGTGCAGCAGAAGAGGCTGGAGGCTAGAGCAGGAAGGTCCAATGCAGTTCTTCCTCCCAAGAAGTCTCTGAGGGCCGAAGGGGAAAGCTGGATGATGGACAGGACATGCAGGGTCCACAGGTTGCTGCACCAACTCTCCACCTCTCAGAAAACACCATCAGGCACCATTAACTCATGCCCCCGAGCCCTGTGCAGCCCGGCATGGCCTGCAAACAGCAGCACGATGTTCACACTGCTCCCATCCTCTTGCTGCTCTGCACTGTACCCCTAAAATAGGAACTGTGGTTTAGTTTCCCCCAGGCATCACCAACAACCAGGGCTGTTAAACACGCCCCCCCCCCCCAACCACATCTGGATGCTCTCACCCAGTGCCCCCCACCCTGCTCACAACAGGGCAGCAGCCCAGGCTGTGGCCAGAGCCTGGTACACACCATCCCTGCCCGCAGCCCTGTGCTCCAGGAGCCCCCACGCTGGCTCAGCCACCCCAGCTGCTCTTAGTTTCTCCCTACTGAAGAATTATGTAGCATGAAGAAGCAGGCTCCACCATCTTGAACTGGCAGTGAACTTTGCTTTCTACATATAAATACAGATAGCAATCACACCCCAATCAGCACACAAGCTTCAGGGCATCATCACGGCAACTCTAACTTTCCCATTACGATAATGTGATTTTCACTCAGTCTATAATATCACCAGCCATGAATAAAACAACTGCTTTTTCTCTCTTTCTCTCTCCTTTCCCTCTCTCCCCCCTCCCTCCCTCTGTCTTTCTTTCTCCCCCTCTCTCGGATCACAGTCTTTGCATACTAATGATGGCTGAATATGGCTTCCAGGGTGCGATCTCTGATGGAAGGGGGAGGTAAGGCTTTGGGTGGATCCTCCGTGCTATCCAGCCCTCACACAGATGTCCTCATCTGTCTTTTACCCTCCTGGATGTCTTGGAACCCGACTGTACAGACAGACCTGGCTGGACAGACATGAGAGGACAGGCAGGACATGCTGCATCTTGTGTGGCCAGGTTAAGGGAGGGTCTTGGTCCCCAAAGCCCCCCAGTACCTGCCAGGCTCCCTGGAGCATCCCCATTTCTGCTTGGAGGCTCTGGTGTATGGGAAATGTGTCAAGCTGGGATTGATCCTGCCCCAGGGCATCCCTGTCAGTTCACCCCTGCTGCTCAGCCAAGCTGTTTGTCTAACCCTGCTCAGGTCTGGTGTCCCTGGGGATGGAGGCAAGAGCAGGGAAGCAATCCGGCTGAAAACAACCCTACCACAAAAAAAAAAAGAGTTAAGTCTCATGGGAATCAGGTAATTGATACAACCCACTACACAGAGAAGGACTGTCCCAGGGAATTGCATGGGTCTTCCCTCTGAAAAGCAACTTGCTGGATCAGACCTGTCCTCTTCTGGGTCTCATTAAGGGTAATTGCAGGGGAGAAACCCATTTTCCAGCCTTTTAGGAATTACCCTGACCAGGGGTTTCCTGCTCATTTTGGTACCTCCAGAGCTGCAATATGATGAGCTTAAACCAGCCAGAAAAGGTTTCTGACTGATTTTGGTGATTTCCAGCAGACTGCATCACTTGGCATGTTCACATGCAACTGGGGCACTGCTGTACCCAGTGCTGCAAGCCCTGCTCTGCATTCAGCCTCAGCAAACATCCCGTGCTTGCTCTCCATGCCTCTGGCTTAGCTGGCACCCAGCTGGCATGGGGATAGCATGGAGGAGAGCCCTCTCCTATGCAGGAACTTAAATGAAATTTATTGTTTTGATTCCGATTCCCATTGTCCCTCTAGACACTGCCATGCAATGGCACAGAAAACCAGAAGCTGGTTTGCTCTTTCCAGGCCATGCTGACCCAATGTGCAAAGCCAAAGCTCAGCTTACTCATATCCTCCCCCAGTTTGCTCTCTGACGCTAAAATTTTCAGTAGGTCTCTTGTTTGGGACAGTGGCGACTTAAAGCACTGTAAGGCTCTTAAACCACAGCCTCCACACCAGGTCCAAGCACTGCTCCTTTAACTCCTCTCCACCCAGTACTTTGGTTAGGGTTGTTATCTCGAGGTAAGTAATTAATTCTCTTGAACAACAGCAGCTGGCCCCAGGTGGGAGCTGTGCTGCGGAGAGCAGCAGAGCATGGATTGGGTTGTAAGATGTAGAGACACCTGTTTGTGTTTCATGTGTTCTCCCTAAAATCTATGAAGTGGGAGAAGGAAGGGGGAAATGTCCTCACTTGCTGTGCTTCAGAAAGGTGCTGCCTCCCCTTTCTGCAAGATAAAGGTATGCATTAAGCACTGATTTTTCAAGTAGCTGTTGAAATGCCTGTGTTCCTGGCCGGTGCTCCTTGCTGTGTCAGGAGAGCTGCAGGGTGAGTGCTGAGTTACTAGGGTCCTCCAAAGGGTGTCTGAAGCAGCAATAAATAGGATTAGGACAAGAAATGGGGCAGGATGGTGCCTAGAGCGGGTGTAAATATTGTGGCTGAAACTATGGATATCAAGTGAGTTGTCTTGAGTGTGCACAACTTTTGAATGCTGAAAGAGGAAAAAAAGTCAGGAAAACAAAGTGGTGACATCCTAATTTGTGCTCCAGGTCTTTTGCTGTGCATGAGGGATGACAGACTGCACAGGGCAGCCTTTGCTGCTCATAACCAATGCTTTCCTGCTGTGGGCTGGGCCATGGCAGACCTGGCAGGATAGGAGCATGTAAAACCAGCCCTGAGCATCGAAAACTGAGGGTTGCCACATTCATGGAGCTGCTCAGCAGTATTGCCATTGCTCCCTATTGCTTTGCTAGAGCAGCACAGGGAGATGGAAGATGGTTGATGCAGCCTATCTCTGGGACAAGGAAGCTGCATACTACAGACCCTTGCAGCAAAAGGTGGTGCTGAACTCTCTTGTTTAGGATGTACTGCAGGGTGGAAGGCAGGGCATCTCTCAAAATGAAAGACTGGGACAGGCTGCCTGTTCATTCCTATCTGAGAGCACTCACAGCTTGCAAGTGTCCCTATATAAATCAAGCTTCTTTTCCAGCTGGTGATGTCCCTGCAGTCTGGGTGGCTTTAGGGCTGGCTCTGGCTCCACTGTCTCTCACATGTGAGATGGGCTGATCTCCAAACTGTATTGTGTCCTGCTGCAAGCAGCCTGGAAAGTGCTCTTTGATGATGAGGGAAGTGTGCTGGGCTGGCATATCCCAGAAACCCATGCTGGGGTCCATCACTTGTCCTTTACCGCAGCAGTCTGGTCTGGGATATGGGGTGCTTTGGGGTTTCAGAGCCAGGCAGGGATGAGTCCCTAACATTGCAGCTGCTTTGGCTGCTTCTCCAGCTGGAAATGGCTCCCTGCCATAAAAAGACCAGAGGTGCACCAAAAACTAGCAGGCATCTCTGTCCCCCTCAAAAGGCTTACCCCACATAGCAGGGGACATGTCCCCTGGTGGGTGACGGAGCTGGCTGAAATGGATGGAGTTGTAATGGAGGTACCTGCCGGCAGGGCTACCCGGGAGACGCTCTTATCTGTCATCTGATTTATCCAGGTTAAAAGGCTGCAATCAGTCACCAAGGTAGATTCATTCCCCAGTAAATAGTGCCTGAGGGCTTCCAGGACCTATTTTACTGCTAAGCACTCTCTTTCCAATGCTTGAATACCTTTGTTCCCGATGGAGCCGTTGCTGGCTGATATATATATGATATGGGGAGTCCCGGTGACTTTTATTTTTGCTCTGCACAACTACTGGCCGTGTCTCGGCTGCGTTGGGCTGGACGATGGATGGGCTGTCCAGGGCTTCCTTGCGTCTGCTCTTGGCTGCAGGGGACCTGCCTCTGTGAAACATCCTGGGCGACTAGCATGGTGAAAGAGGAGAGGTTTGGAGGGCAGGGAAGTGATGATTGGAACACTGGTGGGACTGGTCCAGGTGCTGGGCTGGGTGCGACTCAGCTCTCCCGCCCTTGCTGCTGCCACTGGGGCATTTCGGGAGGGGTGACAGAGCTGAGCTGATGGAGGCTCATGTGCTGTGGGTGCCCAAAGTGTTGCTTTCTCCAGTGACTCATTCATGCTTGACCCACCTAGAGCCTGTCCCCCATCACAGCTGAGTCCCTTACAGGTTTGGGTACCTCTGGATATGGGGAGGACTCCAAGACTGGGAAAAGCATTGTCCAACATCTCTAACATTGATGCCTGGACTCCAATGATCCCCAGAAAAAGGGCCCTCTCTGCCTCTGGGGTTCAAGTGTTGACCTCTCGTGACATGCCACTACTGTGATTTCCTCTGGGCACTGAGGTTCCCTGCTCAGGCTGTGCTCTTTATGATCAGTGTTTGTATCTGACTCAGTGGTGGTAGAGAGGAAACCTCTGGCAAGAAGGCCAAGGACACAGTTATCAGTTTTACTCCTCATTTTAATTGATTTTGCTTTCTTTTCATCCCAGTTTAAATCAGCAACGCAGACCCCCAGATCTGCTGGCAGTGGGCTGCCATTCCCACCCCAAAGGTTAGGGGAAAGGCTGCATCCTATCCTCATCTTGGGGGAGATCTCAGGAGCCCTTTTCTCCTACATGTTGTTCCCATGTACCTTTCAGGCACTTGCCCTGCAAGCATCTGAGATTTGACTGCTTTTATTCTTTTTCCTGTTTTGACAAACCTCTTATGTAGTTCATCATCCCAAATGGGTTTGTTAACTTCCTCCCCCTCTTCCCCATTCCCTCCCTCTCCTCCTTCTCCTCCCTCTAATTAGACTTAGAGTGAAGGACTAATGGAGTATTACTGTGAGGAACTAGCAAGCTTCCCAAAGTGCTTACCTAAGGGGAGAGCACTGACTAATAGATGCACATTAAGACTGTGTATCCTTGTCCTGAGAGTAGGAGGAGGTGGCCAAGAGCCTGGAGCAGAGCTCCAGATATCAGTGTCACTGGCGCTCTCCTGATTTCCACACTGTGCTGTATAGTTGGACCATTACTGCTCTCAGATGCACCCTTAGGGATGGGTTTCAGATCTAACTTGCCCTGTAGTTACACCCCATTCCGGTGGATTTGAATCACAGTAGGCGCAACATAGTCTTTTGCTAGCTAGAGATACAACCTTTGCTGCCTGGAGGAAGGAGGGTTCCCCCCCCCCTCCCCGTTTGTATGACACCTACTGCAGGAGGGCTCCTTTACTCCCCTGGGGGATATTCTGTACTGGGGCTTTGAGTGCTGGATCATTCAACACTGCCCTTGGACAAGACAGTGGGGCAGTCTGAAGGAGAGTAGAGGGATCTGTGGTGGTACAGAGCACTTTAAGAGCTGCAGTGTATACACCTACACCTTCCTCCCAGGGACGTCATTAGAGTTTTCTCCTACTGGTGCTTTGGCTTTAAAGCTTCCTGTGCATTTTCGAGGGGCTTCACCCAGCACCAGAGGGTTGGAGGCTGGAGCCATGCAGAACCATGCAGCCTGAGCTTTGGGAATGCACTGGGAGGGTAGGCAGTGATGACCAATTTGTGTCTCTATCCCTGCTCCTGCAGTTTTGTTCCTGAACCCATGCTAGGGTGCAGAACTGATTGAATCAGCCTGGCAGCCATCACTCACATCATCTGCAACCTTCAAGTGTTTTGCTGCTCAGTCCTCTGGACCCCTGCAGGGCATCACCCTGACATTTTAAACCCTGTAAATGGCAGCAGTGCTGGGAGGCACCAGGAGAAAAGACAAGTGCTTCAGTAAGACATGGGCAGCTGTGGGTTTGCACGTGTGTGTTTGCTGGTTAAGTGGATGGCGACACCTAAACTTGAGTGGTAGCAAAGGGAGTGTGGTGGGGGTACAAACCAGGAGTGGGCAGAGGGGATGAGAGGACATAAACATGGAGAGGAATGAACTAGGGCTGTCATGGCCACAGTGTACAGCCTGAGGGAGAAAGGCTTTCCAGAAGCTATGTTTGGAGAAGCAAAGTCATGATGTCTATGAAATGTGGTGGCCAGGTTCAGGGGACTCCTGACAGCTGAGTCTGGAGGTGGCATCAAGGGGCAGCTTATGGCATGTTTCTGAGACTCCTTATTTAACCAGGGACTGAGCAACTTGCTAAGTATGCGCAGTCAGCCCCACATTTGTGTTTCACTTGAGCTCTCCAGGTGTTCCCAGATCTCTCTCTGCCACTTCTTGCTTGCAGCCAACCTTTTGGTACCTGACCTCTCAGCAATCTCACCTTAGGTAAGTGCTGGTTGTTTGGGAAGTTTATTTGTGTTTTCCTTGGCTTTGCTACCTGATCAGCAGTAGCTCTATAACAGAAGAGATGTAGGGATAGACATAGGATGGGTGCAACTTGTCCAGCCTCACTAAAGTCAACCCTTGCTCTGAGTCATCTGAACTGCTGGTATTCTCCATGAGGATTCTACAGTAGGCAGCTCAGCCAGAGCCTAAGCATCATCAGTGCCTGAGGAGCCTGTGGGCAGTAATGGAAACATGGCTCTGTACATCTCATTCACCTCCTCTTATGCTGGCCAAGGGCATGAAACCCCCAAGTGCAGACAGTGATACAAGGACTGAATTCGGTCTTGCTGCAGCATGGATCAAAGCCTGTGTCCCTGGCTCTCAGGCTTTTGAATGCTGGTACCCCATGTGTGCTGGGAGAAGGGAGGAAATCCACCACAGCAAGAGGAGCATACACAGGATAACTGCCTATGTGCATGTAAAGTCAAGAGGAAGGATATACAACATCCTCCTGTTACAGGGAGGGGGGTTACCACCATCCTAGCCACCCACCCATGCAAGGGGCTTCTTCAATCTTATTTATCCCACTGCTGGGGAGGAGGAATATCAGAGCTGCCCATGGACTGGACACTGCTCCTCCCTGCCTTGGTGAAGGCGCAATGTGTGGCCGTGGAGCAGGGTCACTCCGTAGTGCTCCCATCAGGGAGGAAGCCTTCCCACACCCTGGCAAACCCCTAGTGAAAGACAATCAGGCTCGCTGTCACCGAGCTAATTCCGACGGCATAAAAGCAGTAATGAAATTCACGGCAGGATTAGCCTCTCCATCCAATGGGCCGGCGCCACAGTGACATATCGTGCTTCTTGCCCGAATGTAACACACCATCTAATTTACGTCGTGTAGCGAGCGGGAATGAAATGTTCATAAAGAATTGCTGAATCTTGTCACCTTAACTGCGGCCCCGGGCTCTGAGGCATCTGTCAGGGAGAGGAGAGTGGAGAAGGAGGCTCCTGCCTTACAAAGCTGCGACCAGGGCTTTGGGAAAGGAGAGATGGCTGCATTAATCTTCTGGGTCTGTGCAATGGAGATGCAGCGCATGGGAATGAGGACTCCAGGCTGGAGAAGCGGGGGCTGTACAGCTTTCTCATGTGTGCATGCTGTATTGAGTGGTGCCAGCCATAGGGAAGGGGCTGTTAGATCTTCCTCACCCCCAGAACTGCATGTGTGGGATGCATAAGAAGGGACCTGTGGGAGTGTGAAAATAAGGGGCAGCATCCCTGGAGATCCACCTGCTCACAGTTCTCAAACTGGGAACACAAGTTCCCAATTTCCATGCTTGGTCCCATGTGCAGTTGCGCAACTGTGGGTGTTTGCCTCTTTTGGGAAGCACGTGAGTGTGCATATAACCCTTCTGCTGCAGCTCGGCAGCCCCATTCCTCCCCCTCTTCACTCCTCAAATGTTTATTCGCTGTTAATTTTCATGGATCCTAAATGGCTTCGATCCTGCTAGGGGGGCTCGTGCTTGCCTCTTCAGTCAGAAAGTTTGCAGAAAAAAATAGCCCTTTCCTGTTGTGTTTGGAGTAATAGTGTCTTGGTGTCCGGAGGGGAGTTGGCAAGGAAACGGGGAAGTTTATTAAGAGTAAGATTGAATTCCACCAGGTTTAATTGGAAGTGCATGAGCAAGCAGGGGAGGGAGCTGTCCAGTCCAGCCCTCTGAAAACAGCAGTGCTGTCCCCAGGCTCCACGCCCATGGGGCTGTTTGGTCCCAGGGCCACCTCACCCTCTTGTCTGTTGGGGAAGCTTCATAGTCTGGCGTTTTGCCTTCCTTGGGTCATCCATGCTCTTCAGCCTTGACTTCCTCCTCCATCAGTAGGTAGGACCCCTATGTGGGCTCTTGAAATGCTGGGTCAGGAGGGATGCAGCTCTCAAGTGGCTGGGAAAAGGCAATATTTGGGTGTGCATTTTACTTTGGAAGCTGGTTCAGGTCACCAAGTATGCAAGTAAGACGTGAGTGTTGTCTCTCCTGTCCTGACTCAGTCCCTTCCTATGAAAAGCTGGGCTTTCTCCCTTGGCAGCGATAGCATAGCTCCAGGCTAAGGCATAACAGCAGCTGTATGGGTTGCAGGTATCACCTATATAATTTGCAACTGGGATATGTTTTGCGAGAGTAACTTAAACTTGAGAAGCCTGCTTTGCTTTCCTATTTTAAAGCAAACACAACTGTATTCCCTTTCGGATCCCAGCCTCCACACTGTCATTCAGTGTACAGAAAAGTGCCCAGGTCATGGATGAAGCCTTCTGCCTTCCTTAGGCTGGGCACTTGGCCTTGGGCTTGGATGCTGCCTGCAGAATGAGCTGCAGCACCTTTGTGTCTCTGTAGCATTGACACTCCCAGGCATGCAAAGCAATATGGAAATGTGCCTTTGTGGCTGCAAAATGAGCTGAGTGCCAAAAGCCTGATCCCTTCCTAGAAAAGCTTTTCCTGTACCTCACTGAGTGGAAAGAGGCATCAACTACTCTCTTTGCTGATGAACATAAATGGGGCTCAGACACTTGTTTCACCTTGAATTCAGCTGATTGCTCTGCTGAAGAATTTGGAATTAAAGAACAATAAATAATATATTTATTTACTTTAATTCAACGAATTGCTTCCCCACAAATTAAGATACATTGCTTCAAATTAAATGTTTCATTACATCGGAGATTAAACTTTTGGGGCTGGGGAAAAGAAGACTTTTTAATTTGGCTGAAAACATGGAAAATGCCATTTCCCATTGCTTCAACTGCCAAATCTGGAACAAAAGTAACAGAAATCTTACAAAGCTCAGTTGTGCTGATTTGGCCTCTGCTCATACTCCTCTGGGAGACCAGTGGGTTTCTCTTTCAGGCTCTCCCATGGTGGCACATGGCTGCAGACCTCCAGCTGCAAATGCAAAGGGAGCACATCTCTAAATCCAACCAAACCTCACAGAAATGTGCTTTAATTGAAGCACATTGCAGTTAGGCTTTGCAAAGTCCAGTTTCTCCACAACCTCACTTCATGGGTGAAATTGCCATAGTGACTCACCTCTGAGATGAAAAGGGGGAATTTTCAAGGCACAACTCTTCCCAACCTTGTCCTGCTTTGTGCGTAGCACTCTATGCTCTTTGTTATATATATATATATATATATATGTTTTCTTGTAGTCTTACCTGTGTAGAACTTTTCTACAGGTTCTCACCAGTATGACAAGCCAAACCACAGAGGTCAATGGGACAGACAGCCTTGCACTGGTGCAAATCTATGTGGGCTGAAATGAATGAGCTTGCTAGTTCTGTGGGCAGTGTGGCATCTAGCATGATTGAATCTGCTCCAGGGTGGGATCTCTGGGGCCTCTCTGGCTGCTGTATGTTAGTATGAGCTTTTATAATGTACTGGGGACTACTGAAGTTGCTTCCAGTTCAGCGTACCCCTCCCCAGGTACTCATCCACCAATACAGTCACTGCAGAGCATCTTAGTGCCTTATGTCCCTTAAAAACAGTAGAAAAGTCTGCTCCATTTAGGAACAACCTGCACAGACACAACTGCCGGAGCAAATAATTGATAAGGGGTCATATTCTTTCCCCTACAAGAAAACCCAAGTTCTTGGTTGACAACAAGCAAAAGAACTATAGGTTGTATAAAGCTGTGCTAAAGAAACACCTTCTCCTTTGTTGGAAGTGCTCCTGGCTGCAGGTGTTGAATGGCAGAAGTGCACAAATTTGCTGCCCATGACTGCACCCTTCCTGGTGTCCTCTTTTCCTCCTGTGGCTGCAAGCTCACCACTCTCAGTATAACCTTCACTTGTGATGGAATCTGCCACAGCTGTCTTTCACAGGAGGGTTAGAGCAGCAAGAGGAGGTTTTGGGATATTGAGTGGTGCCTGATGGAGGGAGAATACCTTGTGATGCCTATTCGGGGCTGCTCTGAACTAGGGTGGTGGGAGCCTTGGCAGAGGTAAGGCTATGTGCTTCGTTTCCCTTTGTGTTTGAAAGGTTTCTCTAGAGGGAAACCTCTCCTATGAGGGTCTTTTTGCCTTCAGGAGAGGTTTCCCTCAGGGAACCTTTTAAAGGGCTGGAAAATTTTCCTTTCCAACTTGTTCTTCAGGCACTGAATGGCAGGGATATGGCCCATGAGGAAGAGAGCACAGAGGGTGTGGGGCTTGGCTCTGAAGATAGGATCCCAGCCTCTTCCCTCAAGCGGGTGAGTGATGCTGGAGAAGTGACCTCTGAATCGCATGTGTGTCAGCACCTGGAGCTTGGGTCACTCTTGGACTCATTGGGTCCATGGCAGAGGGCAATTGCTTTTAGACCTATGAATCATAATATCCCTCTGAGACATGGGGAAAGCTATAATTGCTGCAGCAAGAGGGCTTTTGCCAGGCAAACTCTCTTATGTACTTACTGGGTAAGTCAAGAGTATTTACAGGAGATCTTGCTGCCTGTAACTTAAAGCTTTAGCGAAACAAATTGGAATTGCCTTCTGGAGGCCATTGTTATAAATTACAGCCCCAACATCTGTCCACATCTGCAATGTCTAGACAACCTGTCTTGGCTAGGAGAACGAGTGGGGGGGAGGCTGTTATTGCAGAGGAGAGGGGAAGAGATGGGTTTATGCTGGGGCTGTGCCCAGCACCCTGGCTTATGCCCCTCTGTTTTTGAGTATGATGCTCAAAGCAGGGTCCACCCCAATCCAGCTGAGAGGGACTTCCAGGGGTATCTGAGCCAGAAGGAGACAGATCTGCCTTCCCTCACTGCAGCCTGAAGATTGACACCAGCAACAAATACGGCCCTTGGAAGCCTTGACTGCTGTTGCCTTATTTATTGCATGTTGGAGGATGTGAGGGAAGGCAGCGCCTCCAGGCAGGCTTGTTTCCGTCTTTCCCTGGCCCCTGTGCAGTGCTTGCGATAAAGAGGCTGGGCCGTCAGCTGAACGATTGTATTTTTTTTACAGTTCCTAGCGCAAACCTTCTCATTTATATGTAAAGTAGCCATTAGTCATAGCTCTGTTCCCTCACACTGCCTGATGTACAATCACATTTTGCAGTGGATGAATCTTTCCACGCAGCTGCTCTGCTATGAATAATCCGTTGCTGGGCCCATAAATCAGAAAAAAATCATGCACCTCCTTTGCCTGATCCTTACGCAAAGTCATATATTTTACATGAGGACAAGCTAAATATTCATGAGGCTTTAAAAGGCTGCTCTGACTACGAGGTACTTGTTGGGGTTGTTTTTGTTCTGTCGGGTCAGGTTTGGTGGTTTGGGTTTGTTTTTCATCCTCATCAGAAGAAATCCTTCTTTGCCCTTTGCCACCCTCCAGGCAGCAAGGCTGAGCTCCTGGTGATGCTCCTCTGGGCTCTCGTGTTTGCTAAGAGCCGATGGATTTGTCATCACTGCTGTTTCAAGGACGGGCTGCAAACACCAGAGGACGCATCTGGAAGCATGGGAGGATGTGGAAAGGTGGCCAGACCTTAGAGAGTGAAGGAGATGCTTCTGGAGGTAAAGAAGAGCTTCCAGATCAGTGTTGGGAGCACTCAGCTGGCTGTGAGTTGGGGTGTGTGTTTCTGTATGTGCACAGCCTTGCAGGGCAGCCCAGTGCTCGAAACTGAGGCCTGTGGAAATCCTACTGAGATTTTGGGAAAGCTGCTGGCAATGGCTATAGCTCCTGTTCAAGAAAATCACTGCCACCCTGATTTCTTTTAATCCATATTTTAAACAAAGTGCCTACAGAGGCTTTGGGGAGGACTTGAGCGTCATCAGTTGTCCAAGCGAATCTATGGGGAGACCAGTGTCATGCAGCCCCAGTGGCAAGATGGGAAAGAGAAAAATGAGCCCAGGATTACCCACTCAGGGTCCCTGTGAGGATCTCAACCTCCCAGGATGTGGCCTTCTTGAGACATTCCCCCACTCTTTGCCTTGGCCATCCAGAGCGTCCAGTGGCAGCAGTAATACTGTGTGAGGAGAGAGGGCTCTTAACATGCAGAATGTTCAAGAGAACATGAGTGTGAAGATGAGATTTTTCATGTGGTGTCTGCTGAATTAGCAGCTCCTCATCACAGAGAGGAACCAGACTCATCCTCTCCTCCCCTGCCCTGGAGTGCAATTCCCACCACCCTCGCAGTAGCTCTGCCATTTGTCTCATCACAAGAAAAGCCAGTTTGTCTCACCAACAAAGTGTTTAGTTTGCATTTCCTGATTATAATTTTTCTGCTACTATAACGAATTAAACCAGTTCACAGTGCTGGCAAACAAATATCAGAACAAATTTCAGCAGCACAAGGGATAAATTCGGTTCAACCTGTAATGTCAGTCCATACCCTGACTGTTCCTGTTTCTCTGCATTCAAGCCTGTCTCTGGTTGTACTCTCTACATGTGCAGCCTTGCGCACCTCATTAGTACCAGACGGGTACTGTCCTGCTCCAGCCATATGGTGAACATAGTTCATAGTTACATGGTCTTAGACTTTTCTTTTTGTCCTTTTGCATGACTGAATGGCAGCACTGTCCTATAAAAGCCCTTTTGCCTAGAGGCTGCAGGGAGCCCTCCTGCCTCCAGATTCCACAGGCCACTGCACACTGATCCCCCTTAGGTGAGATGCCAGTGCCCTGTGTGAAGCACACTGCCATCACAGATCAGCTGGATGGAGAGGCTGAGCTGAGCCACTGGGACATTTCAGGGTGCAGGAGTCCTTGTCTTCCTCCCATGAGCTCTTATGCTCTCAAATGTCATCTGTATGCTCAGCACTGTGAAACATACCCACAATAAAGGCTGCTGCTGCCAAGATACCTTGTAGGACAAAGGGAATAACGAAATTTTCCTCCACTGGTGCTCTCTCCTATTTCCCCTTCCTTTTTGCTGCAACTTGGAAAGAATGAAGTCAAGCGACTGCCAAAGCAGAGGAAAACAAGGCCAAGCATACACAGATGGCAAGCCCACAAATTTAATTTTAAATCATCCTTTATTATTCAAAATATTAAAATTCAGGCAATAAAGCCCAAAGGAACTGCACTGATTAAAGCTCCCTAATGTTTCATGGCCAAATCTTGCTGCTTCCATCAAGGGTCACTGGGACAAGAAGTGAAACCCTTCTGGAGTGCAGGGAGAGGTAGGGCTGTACCTGCTGCACATCACTTACACCAAACAGTTACTTACTGACCCAATCAGCTTCACTTAAAGCAAAGCACCAGCTGTTCCTTACCCAATTAATGACTGCCAGAGCAAATTAACATGGCGTTACACCAGGCGTGGATGTGGTCCGCAGAGTCCAGAATGCACAGAGCAATATGCTAGTGCAAAAATAATCACAGTAATATCTTTACCATGAGGTAGCATCCTTCATCTGGAAGGGTGGTGAGCTCCCTCTGTGCTATACGGCTTGCTTCATGCAACATGCTCTGCAGTGAGGGTGTGGAGGGAAGGAAGGGGGGGTTTATGAGTGCTGTTTCATGAAGAAAGGGGAGCTGGTCATGGCAGCTTTACTGTGGCAGAGACAGCACTGACCACATGTCTGGCTCCTGGTTCCCGCAATCCAAACAAATCATTATTTAATTGGTTGCAAATTTGCTGAATATGAAGTGGGCCTTCCCTTTGCCTTTTACACTGCAGACGTCTCCAGTGCCTCTCATCCTGCTGTGGGATGAGACACTGATGACACAGAGCTGTATCAGGGATCTGGTGGGTGTCACAGCTCGGTGTGCTGTCCATTCTCCTCCTCTGGGCCACAGTGGACACAGCAAGCTGGTGGATGCAGAGCGCATCCCAGGGTGGGAAGTGACACAAGGCTGGGCTGCAGATGCAGAAATCCAGGTGAGGTTGACATGGCAAGACATCATGCCCACACTTAGCACTACTGGGACAATCCTTGTCTCTCCAAGTCCTTCCTTAGTCAATCTTTGCTGTCCCAGAGAATCTTGCTCTGTCTCTCTGCAGTTGTCCTGCATTGCAGGATCCCCATGGCAGTATAGCAGAATAACTGAGCCACTCTATTCTCCCACCAAGGTTAAGCTCAACACCTAAACACTCATTAGTTTTGGCTCCACTTCATTCATGCTTTTTCTGACCCAGAGACACTAATCCCCTATAAGTTACAGTCCAGACAGATCAATCAGCCTGGAGGGCTCTGGGGCTGTGGTGTCTCATGCTGAAGCATTATACTTTTCAATTTTCCTACAATTAGGCCAGCACCAGATATTGACAAATAAACCATGCAATCAAGGTCTTGAGCCCGTCACGCTGCTATGAAGAGGATCCATTACATCCCAGCCAACTGCAGGGTGCCTGCAGGGAGGAGACGCAGGAGAGCCTTGCCTCAAGCGCCGGCAGCCCCTGTTTGCCTGCAGTACTGTTACAGGAGCTGTCTCTTTGTAATTATAGGACTCCCCCATTATAATTACTGTTATTTATATAATTGTAGTGAGTGTTTTTAATGCTGTCAGCAGTCTGGAAAAAACCCAGCCCCATTACAGCAAGAATTTCAGGTGTTTCACTGCTAAGAGTCTGGGCTTAAAGTATGATGACCAAGAGCGTGGCTGGGCTAGTCCAAGAATAGCAGCCCATGTCCTGGTGACCTGAAAGCTTTCCTTGGAAGATTTCTATGCCTTGGGATCGTAAAGGGAGGACATAAGGTTATCCCTGCCGCCTCCTCTCAAGCCACTCTTCTGGGAGTGTAGCTCATCCCAGCATCACACCCTGCATGGACTGACATTCCCTGTCACCTCTGCTGGGTCACTGGCTGGAGGACACACTCCTGGTACTGAGTCATGAGGCACCATCTAGGTCATATGTCCCTGCAAGGAATCCAGTCATGGGCATATTCTCTGCATCGCTGTCCCCCTGATTATCTTGTTCAAGAATGTGGAGAGGATGGGGTGTCTACAGAAAATGAGAGAAGGGGCTGGTGCACAGGAGAGGCTGGTTTCATACCTGCGACTCGAAGTTTTGCTTTATAGGTTAAACACGGAACAAAACCAATGGGTTTAAGCTGTATGTTGGCAAGCAATTGATGATGTTTGTGGTTGTCTCCTTTCCTCCTAAATATGAAGAAATTCAAGGTATCTCACTTAAGATGCAGAGTCAAATGTATAAATGTGGCAAGGAAAAGCTGTGTTTTACTGATGACAAACTGCACAGGAATCACTGTTGTGTTTGCTATAGAGAAAGGAAAAATTCTTAGCGTCTTATAATTAGAACTAAAGACACTGGAGGTAATTTCTGTCTCCTGCTCCATGTGAGGTCGCCTCAGCTTTTGGGCACATTGTGAAAAATGTAGGAAAACTGGATGGACATTAGACAAATAAAACAAACTCAAGAGGATCAGAAGCAATGGCTGCCAAAGAGTGACCTGATCTTGTGTGGTGTGTAACCGACAAGATAAAAGGCCAGAGGGAGGGTATGTAAATATCCTCTGGTCTATATGCAGCTGCTGTCAAAGAGATACTGATCAATTCTTTTGCTTGCTGCTTGGTACAGTGAAGAGAACTTGGCCCAGTTTTTAGGAGAAATTGATTTAGAAACATTATTAGAAAAGAAGAGAAAATCTACGTTTAAGGGCCCCAAGGCACCACGGGAGGCTGTTTACAAGGCATGCTCTTTACAGGGTGGATGCGCATAAACACCTCTCAAGAATGATGTAGGTCTACTTGACCTATTCCAGCGAAGTTTCCCAGTTTCATGGAGCAGTTCGGTACGGAGTTCTCCCTGGATGGAAGTCACCAGGTATTTTTGGTCCTTGTTCAGTGCAGAGGACTAGTTTTAGATGTTCTACCAGTAAAATCAGACTTCAAAATCGACAGTGCTCAACCATGAAGCGTAAGAGGGGCAGAACCAGGAGCAGCCCAGCCCTGAACAGTGGGTGAGGCCCTGCATGGGGAGCCCGCTGCCCTGGCACCCCGCCATTAGCCATACATGAGGCGCTGATGCGTGACTCGCTAGCTAGCGCTGCATTCCCAAGGGAGGTCTGGGTGGAAATATCCCACATGCTCCCCTCGGAAAGGGGCTTCTCTCCCTTTCTCCCTTCCAGCCCCTGCCCTCCCGTTGCGCCGCCATAGCCCCATGCTACTACAACTCCCGTCGGACTCCTACATCTTGAGGGCGCATGCGCAGACCGGCTCCCGGCATGCCTTCTGCCCCAAGGCCTTCTGGGCTTTATAGTCCCGCCCGGCCGAGCGCGCCCCGGACGGTGCCTGTGTCGGGGACTCCATTTCCCGTGGGCCTGCGGGCGGCGCATGCGCCATGAGAGCAGCGGGCCGAGGTGGAAGGGGGGACGAGGGGCAGTGCAGGTTCCTGTCTGCGCTGGCTGCGGCCTGGCACTGAGAGGAGGGGCGGCCCCGGCCCCGGCGCAGGACTATGGACCCTGCCGAGGCCGTGCTGCAGGAGAAAGCCCTCAAGTTCATGGTGAGGGCCTGTGGCGGTTGACCGTGGTGGGCACCTGTGTGTGTGGGGAGAGATAGAGGGAGGCTATGGGGACGGGTCCTCTGGGGGAGGCTGGGCCTGTGAGGTACGCTGGACCGGGGAGGTCGGGGAGCGTGGCCCAGAGGAGCAGCGGGGTGCGGGGAGGGGACTGAGTGCCATGAGCGGGGCCCCAAATCCGTAGCAAAGTATTATTGTGGTGTAGGGGGAGGTCGGGGCTGCGGGTGGCACCTGGGAGCGGGAGAAGTTAAACTGGAGAGAGGCAGGAGCTGGCAAAGGGGCCCGCAGGCTCCGTAAGGGGTTGGGCATGTGATTCTTGGGGTTTTATCTTGATAAATGCATCTTAGACTATCCTTCTGTACTGCACACCATCTCTCTGCGATTTTATGTTGTTTTTTCTTCCGTTTTGCCGTGAGAGCTCTAAATACTGGTGCGTAAATCCTTCACCTGCTGGTGCAGCAGCATATCATTGATAGTGAACGTGAGGAGTGCTTACATCCTTTAGGTCTGTGAGTTTGCCTTTGCAATGGAAAGCAGCCTTGAGGGTACTTGCATACAAGACGCGTTTCAAACGTGACTGCTTTGAGGCATGATGCACTTAAGCCGTAGTTTCATTCTCTCTTCATTTGTTGATATTTCTAAGTGTTTTGGCTAGAAATGTAAGATTTAGAAATGAAAACAGTTGCCAGCTGAATTGAATATAAATTTTGTGTGCCCAAACCCTTTATTTTCCTAAGGATATAATTTAAATGACTGGCAACACTTCCTAAAAGTTTGGTTTAGGATTAGTGCTTCCAGTGGTGCAGAATTAAATCAAAGCTCATCAAGAACAAACAGTTCTATTAAGCCTTCAGAACAGGTGCCCAAAATGAAACTGATGAAACAGTAGTTACAAATTGTAATTTTTAATTGAGTTTCAAAGTGCTCGTTTGGCTTCTCTTTTTTAATCTTGTAAAACTTGTTTCTCTTGAGACTTTTTGACCTTTTTCCTGGTAGTCTCCAAATTTGTCAGATTTATAGAGCCTCAGCTCAATGAAGTGAGAAAATGCTATGGATACCTAAGTGGGCAAGGTAGCAATTAGTAATAATAAACTACCCTCTTTGGGGTGTGATTGGCCAAAGGGATGTCCCAGATCCTGTTGCACTTACGTTTGGCCAAGCTTGGTAATTACAGCCTGCCTCTAGATAGTGAGTTTCATATCCTGAAAAGTTTATGCTGAGATGCTTTTCTTTCCTGCCAAGCACCATTGTGAATATCACTGTGCTGATTTCTCATGTGCTGTTTTTTTCACCACCTGTGCTAAGATTCCTATCTGAGGGTTTAGTCCAGGACTTTGAGCTCTTCTGTAAGATTGGGCCTGGGACCTGAGGGAATCCCTGTCTATCTTACCGCTGGCTGTGTTCCACTCCAACAATAAAGCTTCCTGATGTTAAGGAGAGACATGAGCATGAGAACGAGCTGCTCTTATGGGAGATGCATCTGTTAAGAGTACCAGATAAAGGGAGGAATTATCAAGATCAGGCTGCACTAAGAACTAAGAGCTAAGCCAAGTCTCTCAATGCTTTATTAAAATGCCTCTTATATGCAAAACACTTGTAAAAAGATCAACGAAAGATGTGGCTTTCTTCTGTCGACTCTTTGGGGTATTTTTTGCTAGCAGGTTGAGGGGAGAGTGAGAAACATATCTCAAGCTTTTTCTTTAGCACATATCTGTCTAGAACATGACTCTTCCTTTAATAATGCTGATAAAGTGTTTGTCAGACTTGGTGGGGTTTTCTGGTGTTCTTGAAGGTGTGGCACAGGCACACCTGATACCCGAGGTATTAGTTGTAAGTGTCAGCTTGGCCCTCCTAGGAAGCACCTTGTTGTTTCTGCCTGTTAGCACTAAGAAAATGCTTAGTTACTGCAGTGATGCCATTGGTGCAATTTTCTACATAGAGATAGTAGATCAGCTTGTGCATCCTCTCAACTAATGCTGAATCATTCACAGTGTATTATCTTGTTCATCCAAGTGTGTGATATGCTTCTTGTACATCTTCCTTATTAGGTGGCTCACAATATGGTTCAGGTGGGCTTTGCTATTAATTACTGATTTTCCCCTGAGAGTTTCCCAAGTGCCATTGGAGGTAAATATGCAAATAACCCTTAGAGGTGTGAGCCTTGTCATGTGTCCAGCTTTTGATAGTTTTCTTTTTGATATGGATTTGTGGTAGTATTTTTGTGCATCTTTAGAATATAATACTTTTATCCACTTAAAAAAAAGACCGTATCTAATTTTTGGCCTTGACTTTGAGCACTGACTTGTGACTCTTGAGTCACGAGGTATTGGGCAAGACAGACCTGCTGATTTGACTTTTATTTTGATGTCTAATAGAAAAATGTCATATGTAGACTTCACCGAACACTGATATTTTAAATTAAGTTATCTTGGTTTAAAGTATCTGTACTTGATGCTTTGAAAGCCAGACTGACTGTTTTGTTTTGCTGTTTTTTTTCTGTGTACTGATGTCTATGCCACTTCTTGATAGCAGTAAAAGAAGGCCACCTTCTTACTAGCTGGTATTGACTTGATTACTTACCAGTGAAACTGTATTATGCTTAGCTAGTATCTGCTACCAGTTTGCTTGTTATCTGTGGTCAGCTACAATATATATAATCTAATACTTTCATGTTGGAGTAATTCATTTAACTTCTTTTGCCTACTCACTTTGCTTCTGTGTTTTAAGAAGGTCAGGTTTATTTCTGATATGAAATTGCTGTTAATTAGCATTATGCAATACTAAGCAATTGCTCACCAGGGAAAGCTGTTTTTGCTGGTGAATGAGTGTTTTCTGTTGTGTATGATACATTTCATCTCTCAAAGTTTTGTTGTGTGGGTGGTTTTGTGTGTTTTTGTTTGCTTGTTTTGTTTGATACTTTTTCTTTTTTTTTTTTTTTTTTTTTTAATGAAACCCAGATCCTAAATCTAGAACATCAACTTGTAACTTACATAGTCCTGCAGCTACCAGTACACCAAGGATTTTACCAGACTGGATCCTGTCTTAGTTCACCTCAGCCCCTTTTCATGTTTCCACAATACTACAGATATAAAACTACAGTCTTCATAAAGTACAGTGTTTAGCGACTGATGCACAAGCTAAAAGGAGAAATGAATGTGTTCATTAGCTTAAAAAAACCCACCACAGATCCCCCTCCCAAAACCCTTTGGCTTACAGAGCTCTGGTTTTATGCCTTGAAGAATACATGATTTCTGTTGTCATAACCATTTACAAAACTACCAGAAATGAGGTGCTCAATAAGTAACTTCCATATTTGAATAAAGTGTTTGTGAAACTGTAGATACAGTGTTTAAAGTATGAGTACAATAGGCTCAACTGAGACTTTGATTAAATATCATATAAACTACATATGCCTGCATAGAATAGCAGATATTTTTTCAAAGTAGCTTCAAATGGTTCTGTTAAGTATACGAATGTTCTGATGATTATCTTTTTAATTAAAATGAGAAATCTTTGTTTAAAGTGGCATTCTTTTTTACGGCCTGTTACAGTCTCTGTAACAATCATTTCTTAAGTCTGAACGTTTTTAATTCCAGGAATCCATTTATATAAAACTATGTTTAGACTTAATTAAGGAACGATTCTTACAAAGCTTGTAAATAGCCAGGAAAAAAGGGACAGAAAATAAAACTGACATTCACACTTAACAGAATGATTGTTACAAGGTATGTAATATGCTATAAAAATACAATAAAGGCCTTTTATAAGAGTTCATATTTTTTGTTCCTCATTTTGAAAGGTATTTAAAAAAAATATCAAAGCTCTATGAAGCAACATCTGTTTTTCTGAATGGACTAGTGACAACTTCCGTTCTGGTTAATTAGCAGTGCTTGGAGCTGTACCTGATCTGTTTGGGATACCATCTAAAATGGTTTGGGATGCAATAGCGTGATATTTAATGAAGTTTCACTTTCTCTTTTTTCTGAATGAATCAAGTTGCAGAACTTCATTTGATTTCCTGCCTTGTGAACAGGAAGATATTTGTACTAGTGCTTTTTCATGAATGTCTTTCTTCCATTTCATCCCCAACTTGCTCTTTTCCCTTTTTTTTCTTTTATTTTCTGAGTGACATGATTCTAGGAGGTCCTGATGGCCTTCCAGTCTCACAGGAGAACCAAAACCTTTTGGTTATCTTTTAGAATGTACCTGTGGGTATGTTTTTTGTTTAGATTTTTTTTTCTTTTTTTCCTAATGAAACAAGCCTGTGAAGTTCCTTAATTTTTATATTCTCCTTTCTGTAGGAGCTTCCACCTAACTGGCAAGTACTACTTCAAGGAATAGTAAGCATAATTGGAGGCTGAAGGGTGACAGATTTGGAATCTCTCTTTTTTTCCCTTCTCTCTTATGTGTGTATGCGTGTATATGGAACAGATGGACAAAGGTTTATACATTAAAAGCGGTTGTGTTTGCACTGAACCTGTATGTAGAACTCATATTAAAATCTAGGACTTGTCAGGTATTGTTTTTAAAGTCTGTTTTGAGAACCTTGTAGTCTTCCTAATAATGTATTCATGTTGTGGTCATTGTGGCAGATAATCCTGGATATCCAAACCAAGGGTGGCATGAAAACAAAATAATTCTGTGAACAGGTTGAATAGCAGAATGTGGCCTCTTAAATGGAGGGTTGAAAATCCTGCTTGAATATTAAACATATGCTTAGTAATATTTTTTTCCACTAGAACTGAAATGACATCTTCTTAGTTTGAGGATTCGTTGGGACTAGTACATTGTAAAGGAAATGTGTTGTTTTCTTCTACCCCAAACTTTGTGCCTTAGATTTTTCTGCTCTTGGTGCAGGCCTCTGGTGCTACAGTAACTTCACCCTCACTTTGGTAGTGTTTCAATTCAGTCACTTTGCTCCATTAAATGTATGCAATTAGAAAAGCAAATGGCAAATTTGCTGTCGCATCATTGAAGTATTTAGTTTCATAGACTTAAAAAGCAGAATTTGTTGCTCCGTTCTCTCTGCACTGCAATATATACTATAAACATCAGGGGGAATAGGCTGACCTTAATATTTGCTTCCCAGACTAAATCGCCGCCTTACAGCACTTATTTCCCACTGAATAAAAAGTTTAATTTCACGCCCTGATTATTGCTAGTATGTGCAGGTGGATATTTATTTTATGCAGCTAAACTAATCTGCCTTGGCAAATTATTTGCCAGTCAGCAGAGCTATAATTCCTCATGAGTATTTGGTACTAAATTATCATTCTCATTAGTAAAGATAAAGCAGGCTGTTCTAACCACAAAGTTTGGTTAGGCAAAGGGTTTCCTCAATAATCATAGAATCATAGAACAGTTAGGGTTGGAAAGGACCTTAAGATCATCTAGTTCCAACCCCCCTGCCATGGGCAGGGTCACCTCCCACTAAACCATGCCACCCAAGGCTATGTCCAGCCTGACCTTGAACACCGCCAGTAATGGAGCATTCACAACTTCCCTGGGCAACCCATTCCAGTGCCTCACCACCCTTACAGTAAAGAATTTCTTCCTTGTGTCTAATCTAAATTTCCCCTGTTTAACTTTCAATCCGTTACCGCTTGTCCTGTCACAACAGTCCCTAATGAAGAGTCCCTCCCCAGCATCCTTATGAGCCCCCTTCAGATGCTGGAAGACTGCTTTGAGGTCTTCGTGCAGCCTTCTCCAGGCTGAAGAACACCAAATTTCTCAGCCTGTGTTAATACTGGAGGTGCTTCAGTCCCCTGATTATCCTCGTGGCTCTCCTCTGAACTTGTTCCAACAGTTCCATGTCCTTTTTATGTTGAGGACACCAGAACTGCACACAACACTCCAAGTGAGGTCTCAC
>JASSUY010029377.1:0-12823 GCA_032466535.1 Forpus xanthops
GTGGTGAGGCACTGGAATGGGTTGCCCAGGGAAGTTGTGAATGCTCCATCACTGGCGGTGTTCAAGGCCGGGTTGGAGAGAGCGTTGGGTGGCATAGTTTAGTGTGAGGTATCCCTGCCCATGGCAGGGGGGTTGGAAGTAGATGATCTTGAGGTCCTTTCCAACCCTAACTATTCTATGTTTCTTTGGGCAACCTGTTCCAGTGCCTCACCATCCTCACGTAAATAATTTTTTCTTTACATCTAACCTTAACTTCCCCTGTTTTAAGTTTAAACCCATTATCCCATGTTCTGTCACTACTGTTTCTGATGTTTGCAGATGAAGGAGTCCAAACAGCTTTTCTTCCCTTTTGAAGGTTAGAGTTAGAGGAGTGGAAGACAAAAATGGAAAGAGTAGGCATATAATTAAGTAATCTTTCTAACAAATGAGGTGTAAATAAATATTTAAATGGAATCAGTTACTTAAATTGGATCACTTATTTAAATGAGATCTGATTATTTATTTTACCTTGTTCCTTGCTGAAAACAAAATGTTTTGTCTCACAAAAATGTGTGTGAGATTCTGGAGAGTGGTAATTTTTACTTCTTGAAGGTGAAGGTCATCTTGGTTCAGTAATGAAATACTACAGTAAGGCAAATAACCTGGAACAACTTATTACTAATTTTGAAGTATATAATTATAGAGCTTTCTTTTTTGATCATAACGTGAACTACTTCTATTGTTATACATTTGCAGGCTTCCACAAATGCTGCAAAGAATAGTTCATCATTAAGTAAAAACAAAGAAGATGAAGATATAGCTAAAGGTAAATTGCTAATCACAGCCTTGGGCTAAGACTTGTGCTCTGAAAGTTTTGTTAAAGTGTAGAGAAATAGGAGGTCTACTCTCTTCTGCATTGAACTGAAAGTAAGAGCACAGCAGATTGGTAATTTGTGTAGTGTATCATTCAAGGTGTTATCCTCATGGAGGAGGACTTGGGGAACGGTCATTCTTCCCCATCGCATAGTCATTAGCATTGTTTTGTCACTGCCTTCTCTCCAGAGAGATTGATCTTCGCCCTTCTGTACCCACGTGTTTTATTTTAGCCTACATCTTGATACTTAAAGGAACATATAAATATATATTTTTTTCTCTCTATTGAATATACTTATTGTCGTTCAGATGTCAAAGTGAAGAATTTATCAGTATTTCTGATCATGCCAACAATGCTACAACATCAGTAGTGCGTGCACTACTACAAGTAGTGGGCTGTACCATGAAGAGCAGAGAGTTTTTTAAATGTTTTATTACTTGTGCATGATTGCCCTTTGTCTTTTAATCCTGTTGCAGGGCAGTGTAAAGTTTGGAGCAAAGATTTTAAACTTAAAATATTAGAGAAGCAGATACAGACCATGTTAATAATATAGCAGTAAATATTTTTATTTTAATTAGAAAAGCAAATTACTATGTTTGATGCAGGGGTCAAACATACAAGCTTATTTTATTTTTTTCTCCCCCTCCCCAAATTGTAGCTATTGAATTGTCTTTGCAAGAGCAGAAACAGCAACAAACGGAAACAAAATCCTTGTACCCATCTGCAGAAATTCAGCAAAACAATCAGAACTTGAGGAAGGTGCGAGCTCTGTATGACTTTGAAGCTGTCGAGGACAATGAACTCACCTTTAAAAGTGGAGAAATTATTTTTGTTTTGGATGACAGGTATAATATATTCACCTGAAGATGCCTTTATTCCAGAACTTTTTTTTTCCCTTAGGATAGCAAATTTTTCCTCTAATGCTTTTTACCATCCCCCCACCTGCCCAAAATGTATATTGTGACTCTAGGCCTTCCTCAAATCTCTTTATCTTTTGCTGGTCTTTCTGTACCCACTCAAGGCATGATTGATGCAGGGTGATCCTCACTGTATTACGCTGAATATTTCATACTGTGGTGTAGATCCAATTTGTTTGTACTTTTTAAGATAAATGTTAATTAGATGTCATAAGAATATGGATACACATTACAGTGCTGAATTTCAGTTACTTTCAGAAATTGTTCAATTTCTGGCTATCCAGCATGACATTAGCTAAGAATAAAACTGAAGAAAAAATACTTATTGTTATCACTGTTGCCCCAATGATAGCTGAGAATCAGAACTTCTTCCCCCCTGAATTCTTCTCCCCTAAATTGAATAGACTGTGAGAGATCAATTATATCTCTAATGTTATTCCTCACTTGTGAACATCTTGCAGACTTTTAGATGAAGCTATAACAGGCTATCATCCTACCAGCCTAAAGAATTGAAGAGTTAAATTCTGGGTGATTGCTACTGAATAATTTTACTTCCCCTGATCCTTCCCTTCTGCCCACCCACTGCCCTGGCTTCTGCTTGATTTTACTGCTAACTTGTACAGAAGTTCTCCTTTGCCTTCGTAGTTGGATATGAAGGAAAACAGAGCATTAAATATCACTGGCTTTCTGTTGAAAGCCTGAAAATGTTGCTGATACTAAGTGTTACTATTCAGAGTTTTGTAATACATGTTTATTTTCCCAGTGACACCAATTGGTGGAAAGGTGAAAATCACAGAGGAGTAGGATTGTTTCCATCTAATTTTGTGACTTCTGACTTAAATGTGGAACCTGAGGCAGGTAAGTTAGCTACTAAAAGCTGACAGTGTTTTAGAAAGGTGAGCTTATGGTGAAACTACTAACTAGCACGAGCAGCAGAATTTCCTGAAATCAGCCCAAGGAAGGAATCGAGAGAGACATTGTGCCCTTGTTTCAAGCAAGCAAGTGTATGCTACTGCTGTAGCTCACTTTAACAGTTTGTATCTTCTAATTCTCTGCTAAGTTGCTACCTTTTTCCTGTTACAGGAATTAATTTGATTTCTGTTCAAGTTCAGTTTACCATAGTTGTCAGTAGTATATTAGATCTGAATCCAGTAACTTTCCATTTAAAATGTTGAAGTCTCTTTTTCAGACATCAGGCCTAGCATAGAATAACATTCATACCCATGTCAGTGGTTAATAAGAATAACGTTGTTAGCTTTATTCATGTTCATGATACCAAAATAAAACTTAACACTCGTGACTTGGCTGAAAGTAATTGTACATGTGTTGGAGGTGTTTTTAGATGCTAATGTGACTCAACTGTCTTTCCTTTGCTGGGACTAGGTTCATAATCAGGCTAACAGCCCAAAGGAAGCAGCTTGTCAGAAGGCTTTCTAGGCAAACCTGAATTCCCTTCTCCAGTAGCTAGATGTAATCACTGCTTGAAGTACTTATTCAAATTTCTCTTTCATTTAAAGAACTGATAGAAAGCATGGAAAAAAATTGTATATAAGTTAGCATAGTTACACAGCTGCAGAAAAGAAACTAATGTTTGTTCTTTCAGCAACTGTGGATAAAAATTCTGGTCCTGAGGATACTACAGAAGAAATTAAGAAAGCAGAACCTGAGCCAGTTTATATAGATGAGGTATGCAGTCGTTTTCAATAAAAAAAAGAAATTACTGAGATTTTACACTGATTGAAACATTCTTTTGTTACTGAATGTTAGCAGCCAATTCTTTTCATGTAAAGAATTTTTGGGTGTTTGTTTTTAATTTGAAAGTTAAAACAGTTTCTGCCATGCTTCAGAAATAACTGTTCCTCATCTCTTCACCTTTCAGGATAAGATGGATAAAACGCTGCAGGTACTTCAGAGTATAGATCCTACAGATTTAAAGCTTGATTCTCCAGATCTTCTAGACTCAGAAGGTACTTTGAGCACTAAGCTATTTCTTTTATTCTTCTTTAGGCTGGTAATTCTTTTGTGTTTAACCTTAGGGGAACTGGCCTGTGCTAACAGTGTGCTGTAGAATAGCCTATTTCACAGTGAAAGCAGGAGGCTCTATTTATAACTCTATATTTTCTAATAGTTGCCAAGCCATCTCCATGTTCAGTGGAGTAATTTGCATAACTTCAAGCTAGTGTAAAATGCCTGATCTTTGCAAGATCCGTCTACCTATCAAACTCTTCTTGAAATAGGCAATTAACTTCCTGTCAAAATTTCCCTAAAATACTGCTGGCTAGGAGGGGAGAGGCAGTTCCGTTCACTTAAGAGCCAGTTAGTTCAAGGTATGTAATAACAATTGAGTGTATATTAATAGAGGAGTGTTTCTATAGTGGAGAATGTGAAGGCAAAGGAAGCTCTACAGCAGAGCAGATTTATACAGATTGGATAATCCAGTAGGAGATGAAAGTCATAGGTCTTGCACAGTGCAAGAAGAAATGCAAAATTTTCCATGTGTTTCATTAATAGTCTTCTGTTTGAGTGGGTAGAGGGAGGAGAGGAGAGAAGATGACAAAGCATAATCGCTGAAGTATTTTTCTTTCTACTTGGGCTTGAGGAGTGGGGCACACATGATAACTAGGTGCACTCTTCAGTTCTGTATGCTGTTTTAGTAGAATTGGATAAAATAATTTTCGGGCGCATTTAATCTTTCAATTGTGCAAGACACTAACTATCTTGACACTTTTGCCTTCACAGATATTTGTCAACAGATGGGTCCAATGATAGATGAAAAACTAGAAGAGATAGATAGGTGAGCCATAATGTAGGTTCTCTGTTATTTACTATGATTTACTTTAAATTGTGCAGTTGTACTTATTTTTTTTGTGTGCTTTATCTTCCGTCTGCCCCGCTAGAAGGTCTTTCAAGAAAGAAGTTTTGGCAACTTTACCTTTATTTTTTAGTGTTTAGGTACCAAGGTTCCAGTGTGTGTACAAGAATGTGATTGCTGCTCTCCAAAATTTACTGAGTAGGTTACTGGATGCATTTTGTATTAGCAATTTTTTGCTGTAGCCTTTTGCAGTCTATCTAGAGCTTGGTATTTTCAGTCTTTTGCTGACTGTCCTCCATGACAGGAAAATCTGTCCAACTCTATCTTCACCTCTTTCCCCTCAGGCTCCTAGGAATACTTGAGGGTAGAATGAAAACGTAACTAACACCTGTGGAGTCGCTCACCTTATTGCAGCTAGGGAGGAACAGTTCTTCTTAGACTCTCCTTCCAATCCCTTTGGTATCAGAAACAGAACGGCAGCTTTACAGTATAGATGTATAAGAAATTGACCTTTTAAGTGCTTGGTTTTTTTTCGTACATATTCAAAACCATTTACGGATACACTTTTTTTTTTTCTTTTTTTTTTTACCAGTTAACACTAGATGTTATAGAAAGTTAGCGTTTGCATGTATTTGTTTTGAACAGGAAACATTCGGAATTATCGGAATTGAATGTAAAAGTTCTAGAAGCTCTGGAGCTCTATAACAAACTGATGAATGAAACACCAATGTATTCGGCCTACTCAAAACTCCACCATCCTGCACAATACCCACCTACATCCTCTGGTGTTTCAGTGCAGGTCAGTATCCCTTTCTGGAAATACACTTTCCTAATATAGATTTCTATTTAAAACGATGACAGCAAAAATGAAGTGCATGTTTTCTTGCTAGCCTCTGAACAGTTGCCTGGTGACTTTTTATAGCATTCAGAATAAAATACCATTTCCGCACTAAAATAGCATGCTTTAGTTTGCAATCACCTGCTTGTACAATAAGGTATAGCTGTTAATTTTTCTCTACTTAACAGAAAGATACTGTATTGAAATACTAAAAGATCCCTTTCCTGATTAATTTTTTACAGTTAGAATTATGTGTTTCAGCAGCTTGGTGGAAATTCTTGCTGTGAGTCATGTCCTCAGTCTTAAAGTAAAATGTTACCTTCTTATCTAATAGGGGGGATGTGAGTGAACTTTAATATTAATGCATTAATCATGAATGCGGTGTACTTTTTTAAATATAGAAACACTAGTCTTGTTTTAGCTTTTTTTTTTCTTTAAGAAATGAACATGTTGTATTAGGGGGTGTAGTTGCTCAAAACTGTTACAGTATCTCCAATGTGCCATATTGATGTTTTAAGAAAACAAAAATGGAGGAGAAATATTTTTAAAGATCCTTTTTGGAGAAAACACAGAATGAACATGTTTACTTTAAGTGAATTTTGCTTTAATGTTAATTGTTCAGTGGGAAAAGAATAGTTGCCATAGCAACTGCTAGATCTGAAAATATGTCTGTTAAAAGTAATTGCATGTCCTTCACTCCTGGTAACAATGGAAAATTCTTTAGATTTGAGGATTAAAAAGCATTTTAAGCCAAAAGGCAACTTGAGTTTACTCTTTCTTTCAAGATGCATACTTCAGTGGTGAAAAATACAAGATAATGCTAAGCGTGCTGAGCTTGGTGTTGTTACTTGGTACAAAACTGTCTCTTCTTTTAGTATCCATGTACAATGTAAAGTCCAAAACCAATGAGCAGCACACTTCTATAGATGAAGAGTGTTATACCACGTGTTCTATCTGAATTTTGGGTAAAGACTTGCGTTATTTTAAGCAAGAAATGCAAGAAACTAGATTTTCTGCTTTCCTTTTGTACTAGTCTTAGAATGTTCATATGTTTTAATTTACAAAATGTGTTAAGTAACAAATCTCGTATGGTACTGATCTTCCTACGTGACTTTATGCATCAAAATATGTAAGGATCAAACATTTTAAAGACAAAGCAAATTAGAGGGGGAAAAAATAAAGTTTCTGTGAGGGGCAGAGGTCTTGTATGTGATGTTCTTCCTTCAGATTTTAAGCACTGACCTTATTAGCAGGGCAGTTCTGGAAAGGGGGCTGCTGGTGAAATAAAAGTTCCCTATTTAAAATGTTTGTTGAGAAGTTACATGTTATGGTTTTAGAACCTTGTTGAAAAAACTGATGGATGTTCATTCAGTCTTTTAACCCTACCACTGCAATGGCATTCTGTGCCATGTTTGCTGCTACTTAATTGAAAATAAAAAGTACTCAATGTTAGGTGGTTATTTTTTTTACAGCCATATCCTGTGCAGCCAGCTAGTGGAAATTACATGATCCAGGGTGTTCACCAAGTCACCATTTCCCCAGGCTATAGCCTAGGACCGGATCAGATGGGGCACTTGAGGTCTCTGCCTCAAAGTATAAATTCTTCAGGAGCAACTCAGCCGGCTCAAGCTACATATTTGAGGTATCGCTTCAGCAAATTGTTAAATCAGCTTTTTCCTAATAGTTTTACAATAGTAGTTTTACTAATTGGTCTAAGGGTTGTGCATTCTTGGGATATTTACAATGGCATGTAATACTGTTTGGTAACTTTGAAAATAGATTGCTTTTGGCCTAAACAGTATTCTTCTTTGCAAATCTGCTTGTCAGATAAATAGACATGAATGTGTCAGCATTTGATTTGTTCTGTTGTGTTACAGCCCAGGACCAGATTCTGTGTTAAACCAGCCATACATGAACCAGAACCCCAGCCTTCCATCAGTTGCCAGCACAGCTGCATACACCCAGCAGCAGCAGATGGGAGTGTCGGTGGATATGTCGGCTTACCAGAATAGTACATCAAGCTTGCCTCAAGGACCAGGTTATCCCATGGCAGTTCCTGCTCATTCTGTTCTACAGCAACAAGCAAATTACCACCAACAGCCTCTCCTTTAAAAACAAACCAACTCATATTTCTGAATTAATGAATAAAGGTTCCTTGACCTTAATGATTTTTATGAATACCTGTCACAGGATATCAAGATACATTTTCCTTTTAAATAACCCAATTTACTGCATTAGGGTGATGCAGAGTAAAAATACACATCAGATCTGATTCTTAAGCATTTACATAAAGATAGCTTTAACTAGATTACCTGATGGTTTAAAATAGTTTCAGATTACTTTGAGCCCTTATTTCAGTGCTTTCAAAAAGCGCCACGTGTGAATTTTAAATTAGAAGATTGTCCAAACGTAATTTTGCTGTAAATGTGTTTCTGAAAACTTGAGGATACTTAATTATTGTTATCTGTTGCTCTCATTTTGCATTCCCTCCTCTGGTATCTTACTATAATCCCTCTATCCAAGTGGCTTTAGAGAATCTCTGCAGATTTAGAGACCACCTTCTCTCTGTGCTGCTGTAGTGAGCTTCACAATATGACGTGCACTGCATAATGGGAACGACTGCGCAAGTTCAGCAGATGAGAGCTGGAAGAGAAAATGATTTGATATTGTGACAGTGAGGACCATGTACCTACAGGAATAGGAAAATGAGATTTTACAGTGCTGCCTGGTAGATTTCCGGAGAACTTATGATGTGTTTCTCTTGAAGAAAACAGGTGGAGTTTTGCTAAAAAGAGCCTGCATCTTTCAGCAGAGGTGGTACTGCAAGCACAAGTCTCCTTTGCGAATGCAGGCAAGGGATGCTCCCAGCTGACTGCGTGGGCACTATGTGGATACAAGGTTCTGAGCCAGAAACTTGTACAGAATATCTTTTCTTTTCCTTTTTGGATGTATGTAGACGTGAAGGAGTGTTGTAATTCCTTGTGATAAAGGAGGGGGCTCAAGAATGTTTGAAGTTTAAGGGTGTGAGAATCTACCTTGTTACCTTTGTAATGGGGAGCTCAAGTGGAACAGAAATCATCTTTATGGGACCAGAAGGTTCTTGCCTCTCTTGAATTTCCTTTCTCTGCCACCATATTTCAATGAACACTCATTGCAGTCAGTGAAGCTTACACCATTTGGAAAAAGTGCATGTGTGGCACCTGATGCATGTGCAGAATACATGTGCTTTGTGAGTGGGATTGTGCTCCTTGTTTAATACGAGTGGTTGCATATTGAAAATGACAGACATGTCTTTGGGAAAATAATTGCCTCGGAACTGTGGAAGTGCAGCATTTGGTGGCTAAGAAAAGAAATTGAAGAATTTCTTCCCTGATGCACTTTTTTAAGGGGTGGGGTTTGTACAAGTGGATCAGATGGGCTGAATTATCTTTTGGGAATGCGGGACTTCTTTCTTAAATTGTTTCAACCTCTGAAAAAGAAAAAAATCACTTTGTTCTAGTCACCTACTCACTTCAGCATAGTCATTTATACCTCTTTTAATGGTTTTATGATAAGCAATAATCTTATGATTGGAAAAATAATGGAAGCAAATCACGAATAAAACATCTTGGTTAAATGCATGAAACTCCAGATGTCTAAATAAGCATATTTGGCATGTGAATACCAAATGGGGCCTATCAGATTCCAGACTTTTGACGTGTAATAAAAATCACCTTTCGCTCAGCAGCACCTCGGTTTCTTTTCAATTTTATTAATTATTTGGCATCACAACCTTATTCATTTGCAGCCTCATGCTTACACAGTAAGGTATTCAGTACCTGCTCTTGAAGTAATTTTTTTATTTAAATTTTGTGCAATTGGAAGGAAGCTTTTGTCTTTCCTTTTGACATGACTTTGTCTTTCTCCTTCCCCTGGAAGTAACCAAGTAACACATGCTGAAATACTGAAGTAGTCCGATGACTTGTTCCTTGCATTCTCTAAGGAAAAATTATTAATTTCAAAGCTGCTGTTCAGGTTTCTTATTGTTTGGAGATTTTTTTGGTAAGAGTTTACTTTGTTCCAAGTTGATACATGGTCAAACTAAACTTTGCTGTCATTTATATAGATTCTTCATGTTTGTTAGTAAATTGAGATTAAGGTGGGTATTTTTATTGGATTCAGAACTTTGGTCCTTAGAAAATACTGAGTAACCTAAATTGGGATTACTAGGCAGATGTGATTTGGTGATGTTCAGTTAAATATTAAATATAAATAATGTATATACTCATTTGTCTGAGATTTTCTACACAGCTACATATATGCATACTCTTAAAGCCTGACATTTTATGAAAGCAGGATTTGTCATCCTGTCATCTCTTATATTCCTAAACCTGTGATACGCAAGTTGTAGATAGTGTAAAATAATTTAATTGTTATTAAAATAGTGAATTCAGAGGGGTTTGGTGTTAATAGGATCTGTACTTTCTCTTCATACTTATAGACATGATCATATTTATTTTTAAGACCTGATTATAACTGAATATGCTGCCAAAGGATTTCTCTAACTTCAGATTTCTACACTAGGTTTCTACCTACTGTTTTATATCAGGAGTAAGCAGGTAGATAACTTCTGCTTTTTCATATAAACTTTAATGGTTAACATAGAAATTTGTGCAACTTTATAACGAGAATTTTAATGTAATATATTTGTGTCATGAGTGTTGAGAAGATCGATACTAGATAAACTTTCTTCTAGTATGAGTTGGCACCTATCATGTCTCAGTTATAGTCAGCTGAAAGCAACAACTCTATTTGTCTGTAATGCCGCCACATGTTTTGAGGCATTGTGGTCTTTCATCCAGCCATAGTGTGACAAAAGCATTGTCCATTTAATTTGGTACAGAAATGGCAACTTCATAAAAATCTGATTGTTTCGTAACAAGTAATGCTGTGTGTTCCTTTTGCTTTAGGTTTTGTTCATAGATACTCATGGACTTGGGGAACAGTGTAGTGCTTTTGAAGGCTGCCCCTTAACCAGGAGCATTGAGTTGGACATGGCTGCAGCTGCAATCTTACAGGAATGGTTTTCTGATAGGAAGATGATTTTTTAGTATTATAATTTTTATCTATGCATCTTTTCTAAGAAGTCACTACTCTTGCTTACATTGACCTCTGTGATGTATCTGTTGAATCTCTAAATATATGGCTCATGCCAGTTGAATTTTACATTAAACTGACTCAAAACTGTTTTGAATTGATCAGAATGAAAAATGAAAGGAAAAGCAGCCAGATCCAGAGTGTGTCTGACCTCTCACGGCTCTGGTCGGCCAGTGAGCAGCCTGGCCACCAGCAGATAGCAAACCTGAATTTCAGATTCATATCAAAGTTGTGCTTCTCTTTGGTCTGGGGTGTACAGCAAAGAGGTATCGCAGTTCTTGCAGAGAATTGTCTGAAAGAGTTTGCAGTATTAAGGAAGAGTGGATCTGTTTTGTTGCAATATCATTTGGCCTCCTGTCTGCAATATGTGTGCATTTGCCTTGTGTGGATTAAAGTTTGTTTAGCAAGCATTGGTGAAGAGTCCTCTCTTTACTGCGTCCTTAAGTCCTTGCCAGAAATGAGGCGTGAGTTGTGTGATCATCAGTGCCGCAGCCCTCTCTCTTCCCCTTCCCTGCTCCCCTTAGCCTTGCTCCCCTGTGGGTGCCTATCCTGGGCTGGCACTGCGTGCTCAGCACAAACCCAGCTACCTGTAGCTTGGCGTGTTCCCACACACTGCTCTGGAAGGACTGGTATTTCACAGTTGTGCTGTGCCTCACTGCTGGTGAGGAGCACTTCTGGGGAACCAGGGCTCTGTCCCATCACCTGGCTTGTCCATCAGTTAGTGTTAACTGCTGGGGAGCTTAAGGGGATAATCCTACGTAAAGTGATAATATACTTCACCACAAACAATAAGGAGAGCAAATACACTGTGCTTTTAAAGCTGATTGTATTGCATGTCTTAAGTGAGAGCCATGATTGCTTACAGCTTTGCTGTAGATTTTCACAAAGACTGAACAAATTTCTGGCTCATACGAAATAAGAAATCCTTGTGCTTTAAAGGTGCCTTCTGCTACTGCTGTGACTGGACACCAAAACCTGCTTGCAAAGGCCTTTACTGAGGCATTAATTGCTGTGTTTCAGCACTTATTTACAGCCATATTACTCACTGTGGTGGGTTCATTTCAGGTCGCTTTAGGCTGAAATCTTAGAAAGTTCTTATGAAGCTGAAGCCTATATGACAAATACTGATTTAATTTTCCTTTGGAATCTCAACCTTAATGTTGTCTCACTGACATTTCACACTGAGAACAGCCATTGGAATAATCTCCCCAGTGTAGTAGTGGACTCCTTAGCATTGGGCATGGTTAAGATTTGGCTGGACAGGGTCTTGAGCCTTCTGGTCTAGGTCATGAATAGTTGGACCAGATGATCCTATGCTTGTGTGAAGTGAGACAAGGCGGGTATAGGGTTCTGGCCAGTACCTGAACTTGGGAAATCAGCCAGGTACTGGGTTACATGAAGATTGAAGCAAAGTACTCTCCCAGTATGGATTTAATGATTAAACTGTGTTTTAAAATAATCTTAATTTAGACTATAGCATTCATGGGCCCACATTCATCTCTGCTAAAGAAACCAGACCATCCAATGAATTAAAACAGAAGTACAGTTTGTAGTGAGGAAGGAATGGTTGGACTGTTGTGCTTTGGACCTTAAGCAGAGGAGATGAGGAGTGTGTGTGTGTGTGTGTGTGTGTTCAGAGCTTTCTGGTGTGAAAGTGAGGTCAGTTCAATGATGCGTGTGTTTCCCCTCTTACTCATTGTGGTGGGAGGTGATATGTGCTTATAGATAAAGCGCAGGAATGGGAAGCCGGAAATCCGCATTCTGCTTCAAATTCTGCCCCAGATTTCCTCTTTAACTTCAAGCAAATCACTTCATTTCCTGGTTTATCGTTTTCTCCCTCTGTCCTCATGGCTGGTAGCTGATACAAATCGATTCTGATCAATAGTCGGAGCGTTGCTTTACACAGTGATGGCTTACACTGCAGCTTACATGGTCGTGGCAGATGTGGCTCACTTTCAGCTCGAGGAGGTCAAGTTGGGCCCGTTCCGTTCATCTCCCCTCTGGGGCCACAGTCAGCCGGGATGGGTGACGAGGGCCGTCGGTGCAGAGAGCGGCAGGGTGCAGCACGACGGTCACTGGCGTTGTGTGGTTGCTCCGCAGCGCAGCCCGCTCTCCCCCCAGCTCCCCGGGCTATGCCTCCTCCGCTCAGCTCCACGCCGGACCACCCCGGGCCGGGCTTCCCCACCAGGGGACTCGCGCGTGGCCGCTGCTCCCCGCCCCGTCTCCCACGCGGGGGGACACGCGTGCCGCCGCCCCGCCCCACACCC
>JASSUY010029378.1:0-65373 GCA_032466535.1 Forpus xanthops
ATTCTGTCAAAAGATAACAGACCGCTGGCTCAGGGTACCGAGTATGCAGCTTATCAGTTTATTGCACCACCTAGTTCCCATCTTTTTGCTGAAGTTAGGACAAAGCATAACTGCGAGATCTCCACCTCGCCCCACTCTCTGTCTGTTATGGGAACCACTGTGAAGTGCACATTCCTGGCATACCAGGTGCAGCTGCATCTCATCCCGAGAGGGCCTGAAAGTCCGTTTCTCTCTTATATGTTGACAATGCTGCATTTTGAATTTAATTCCCAGTTACATTTCCTGATTATTCCACACCGTGGAGCTGCAAGTAACAAGGTGCCTCTGGTGTTGCAGGTGCCATGTAGTGGCTGGGTATCACCCCCAGAAGTCACACCACGACACTCAACTAGCAGGGATTTTCTCGGAGCACTTTACCTCACTGCATTTGCTCAGGAAGAACCATCTCCAAGCACCTTAAAGAACACGGAACACCCCTGACCTCCCCAAAACCTGCCCCCTCTGGCAGCCTGCAGGGTGCTCGCTGCTGAGGTTTTTGCATCGTTTACATAAACACATTTAAACCCATATTCTGCGGGTGTTTGCTATGAGCTATGAAACGAGGAGAACGGGGGTGGGTTCCTCCCGGCCGCCAGGTGTCGCTGCTTCCCCCGACTTTCTGGCGGAGAGCGGGCCGCCCTTCCGCTTCCGCCGTGTCGGCGCCCCCTGCGTCCGTGCCCTGTGGTGATGGCGGCTGCGGCATCCCTGTCCCCGGAGGAGCTGCTGCCTAAGGGCGGCTCGAGCACGGCCGAGGAGCTGGAGGACGAGCTGGAGGAGGAGGACGACGACGAGGAGGTAGCGGGGCAGCGGGGGGCTCGGCGGGGTGGGCGGCGGCAGCGGTGACCCCGCTGGGCCGGGCCGGGCCTGACGCGGTTGTTGCCGCCCGCAGCTGGACGAGACGCTGGCGGAGCGACTGTGGGGGCTCACGGAGATGTTCCCCGAGTGCGTCCGGTCGGCGGCGGGAGCCACGTTCGACCTGTCGCTGTCGGTAGCGCAGAAGATGTACCGGTGAGAGAGCGGGGCCTGCGGGGCGGGAACCGGCGGGCAGCCGCCGTTCTTTTCTCGGCCACGTTTGGCAAAGCCGGGTGAGGGAAAGAGGGCTCCTCGCTGCAGAACTAGGGGTGGCTTTTGTGTGAGGCACAGAAGGGGGAAAGGGAGACACAAGGGGGAAGCCTGGCGCCTGTAGGAAGCACGGAAAGAACCGGTTCTTATTCCTAATCTGCTCTCTCGTCCACAGATTCTCCAGGGCAGCTCTGTGGATTGGGACCACCTCCTTCATGATTCTGGTTCTTCCTGTCGTATTTGAAACTGAAAAGCTGCAGATGGAGCAGCAGCAGCAGCTGCAGCAGCGACAGGTGAGACGGGAGCACTCCAGCCCTCTTCCTTGGCCCTGAAAGTTTGGCTCAGGGCATTGCATGTTCTCCCAGGTACCTCCTGTTGAAGGAGCTTAGGAAGCGGTGTTCATCCCACTGGGTGCCCTGGTTGAATGCTCCCAATGGGATGATCTGGCCAATTCCCAGTAACCAGTCCCAGGTTGATGGCAAACTCCAGCAAACACAACTTAGCATTCACTAGGCCAAAACAGGCAGTGAGGGCTGCACATGGGCTGAAGGCAGTGATGCTCACATCCACCTCACTCACATTCGGTGTGGCTGAGCTTTGTGCTGGGTTCTTGTGGCAGGGGAGGAACTGGTGCCACAGCCTCAGTGCCTGGCTGGGAGGCTGTGGGAGGGAGGGCAGTGTACAGCCCCTGTCCTGTTTCCTCCCAGCCCCTCAACTGACCCTTTTCCTTCTAGATCCTTCTGGGACCCAACACAGGGCTCTCAGGGGGGATGCCAGGGGCCCTGCCACCGTTGTCTGGGAAGATCTAATTTGTGGAAGCTGCGTTGGATTTGTATCGTATGGGAAGACCTTGAGATTATGATCTATTGAACTGTTGAGTTGTTGGGTCAGGGCATTTTTTTGTTTTTCCTGTTTGTTTTTATTTTTGGTTCTCCTTTGGGACATTGACCTGTTCATAAAGAGGGGGTGAAGCCCGTCCCCCTCTGGACCTGCTGACAGCTCCTGGCTGCATCCTCCCCCTGTATAGAAGTCGTGAGTTTTTCCTTTTATTCAATCAGTGCACCATAACTAGTTACAGACTTGAACTGGTGGAATTCAGTTCCTCTTCCAGGCCCCTCATACTCCCATAAACCCACCTCGGGGCTCAGGTTGGGCTTCAGAAGTCAAGCAAAATGAGTCCTGAATCCTTTGCTGGCTGACGTAAAGTTGAAGGACACTGGTGAGAGGAGGAGGAAGAGAAATAACTTCCCAAGCAGGTAAAGCAAAGGAAGGCGGGGTGCAGGTGGCTGCACCCCATGGAAAACTCTCCAGGAAGATGCATCTGCAGAAATACCGTCACAGCAGCTTCATATGTGTATGTATGTGAGAACCAAGGGAGCGGCAGGTTCAAGACGATCACGCTGATCCTCTGCCTCATCAAGTAGAACTTCAGCAATCAGCTGCGTATTTTTTTGTATCGAATATTAAATAAATCCAACCTGAGCAGTGTGGTTTTAATAAATGTCCTTTAGGGAGGCTCAGTTCTTCTGGAGCTGTGGGAAGGGATGGATGCTGCATTGGCACCTGAAGATGACAGAGCAACAAGCTTTGTCCTGCTTAAGGAAGTTCTCAGAGGGGAGTGGTAAGGGGGAATTGGTTTAAACTTAAACAGAAGTTCAGGTTGGATGTAAGGAAGCAGTTCTTTACTTTGAGGGTGGTGAAGCACTGGAATGGGTTGCCCAAAGAAGCAGTAAATGCTCCATCCCTGGCAGTGTTCAAGGCCAGGTTGGACAGAGCTTTGGGAGGCATGGTCCAGTGTGAGCTGTCCCTGCCCATGGCAGGGGGGTGGAACTGGATGATCTTAAGGTCCTTTCCAACTCAAACTGTGCTATAATTCTACTCACAGAAAGGTTCTTATAGAAAGGTAGCAGTTTTATAACCAAAGAACAAAAAAAATTTATTTTGCCTTTACATCCTTTAGAGAACAATTCAATTGAACATACAGAAGTGAGAGAACATTTATATGGATATTTTTTTCCATTTTTAATATTTGGTTAAACAAAATACATCTCTGTAAACAAACCCAAGACAAAGAGGCTCTAATGAAACCAAACAAGCAAGAAAACAACGTGGGGCTTCCCCAATCCCAGGTGGGCACTGGGCTGCCTCACCCATCCCCTTGGGCCTGCACAGCTCCCTCCCCTCCTGTGGGGTGTGTGATCCCACTTTCCCTTTACCTGAGCAGCTGGATCTAACCAATTCCTCTTCATGGGAAAGGAGGGGACTAAACAAGGAAAGGAAATTAGCCCCAAAATGGTTGAAAACATCTTTGCATATTGTGCACTGAGCCATTGGCTTACAGCTTCCATGCAAATGGGGTTTCTCCAAAGTGCGACTTTATTGAGCATAGAAAACATTGCTGTCTAGATATATTTAGTTTATGTTTTCCCCCCTCTTGAAGAAATGGCTTCAAGTCATGAGCAGAATGCCACAGGCTGCACATCCTGGCAGTAGGAAAGTGTTTTAAAACCTCTGCCAGCTGGTACTGGTCATTGGAATGTGTTACGAAACAGGACTTCTCATAGAAACGCTGGGTCTTTAAAATGAGCAAGAGCTGTTTCAGCTGTGGGAGGCTGCGACTGCGAAATGCTGCTTCCAGATGTCCAGAAGAGTGGTGCTCCTCTCACCACCTGGCCTCTGTTCTCCATTAGAAAGGTGCAGAGTTTGGTGGCATCTCAGCTTTGGGCACCTGCTTGTGCATTTGCAGAGCTCTTGAGAGAAAAAGAACTTGGACAAGGTAGTTACAACCCCTCCTGCAAGCTCCAACAAGAGAAATGAGACTTTCCTGCAGGATGGAATGGCATCCTTGGAGCTGTGTTGTGTCACAGCATTTGCTGTTATCCCATGTGTCAAGGAGAGAAGTGAACAGCAGCTGAACAAGGAAGCACTGAATGCAATAGTCTGTTCCAAATTTGGCGTTTCCTCCTCTTGCTGTGGAAGACATGCCTGAGCTACAGCTCACCCAGAACACTAGAAAACAGCTAATGGGGATTCCTCTTGCTGTCTCCATGCCTGGTCACTCTTCTCCATGGAAAGGAGGGAAGGAAAAAGCTATGTTTGTCCCTTAATGGAATGTTTGTCAGCCAACACTGAAGGAGAGCTTGGTTCAACATCGGGTCAGGGTCTTTCAACTGCCCACAGGTTCTGGTAGGCCCTCTGCATCCCCCACATTATTGGCTAGTAACTATAACAGGGCCACAACCTGAGTGCTGTGAAGGCTCCCCTCCTTGGCTGAGCTTTTTCTTTGTAACTTTACCTCTTTCTGGGACATTCTCGTAACAACTGTGACTGCGGGTTAGAATACTGGAAAGAGGAAAATAAAAGGGAATCAGTTCCTCTCAAAACCCTTTCAGTTTTCTTCCTTTCTCAGAGCAGCTCCTAAACTACTGGGTGACCATGCACAAAACCAAAATAGATGTTAAAAGAGGAAAACCAAACCCCAAACCACTCACCATAGCACAGAGCAACCCCAAGCAGACCACAGCCTCTCTGCAGTCAAGAAACGCAATGCTCCTCAATGACCCTGCACTTGCTGTTTCCATGTCACGTTCACCAGCAGCCACGTGCTGTAGAACACCTTCTCGCCACAAATGTCAGTCCCTGGAGACACTGGGGAAGGATCCTCAACTTCCCCAAAGAGTTTATTGAAAGATGATGCTGTTTTTATTATTGTTTCCTAATTCCTGGCACAAACTACCCCTCGGAAGCAGGGGGTGGTGCCAAGCACCTCACCATTCCTAGTGTTTGAGCGTGTCCTGAGAGACCTGTAGGAATTGCAAAGGTCTTCATGACAACTTGTTTTGGAGGGAGACGCTTGCAAAGAGGTGCCAGTGTATTCAGTCCCTGCTCCTCCCCAGCAAGTCCCACCACACATTGCCTCAAACTGTGTGGGGAAAGGGTGACCGAAGGCTCCAAGAGCCCTGAAGCCCAGTTTTCAGGAGCGAGCACAGTGCCTGCTATAGCAGCTCACCCGCCTTTGCGATTGAAGAGATTGACTTCCAGTTTCCTCCACTCTGCCCTCAGTTCTCCCACACCCAGCACCCCCAGCGTCCAGCGCCATTGCCCTATTGCACCAAGGAAGGAAGAGAAGATCTTAACAAAAGAAATTCCAGATGAGAGGAGTCGGGGCAGCCATGATCCAGGTTTTGAGGATGTCAGGAGTTCAGTGAGGGGAAAAGCTGTAGTGGGAGGACACAGTCAGTCTGGGTCACACGTCAGCTCTCCAGGTCTGATGTGCTTCCACCTCCTCTGGCACCACCAGCAGGAGTTCACAGTTCTTGCCTCTCAGCTGGTGTTTCAAAAATTTCCTGTCATCAACAGAAACAGAAACAAGCACTATTGAATGTAGAATTCATTGTCTTCTACAACAACTCACTGCAACTAACTGTGCAAATATGACAAGAAATGGGAGATAAGCCATTGAACTAAGTCCAGTTTCTTCAGTCTCCAAGATTAAGAAATCCATTGTACTTGAAAATAATTCCAACAAATCTGGAATACTGGTGAGGAACAGAAAAACCCCAACAAAACACCAATCACTTTGATGTCCTCATAGCAGTCATAGCAGCAGCACACCACCTGCTCATTTCACATGGATCAGCAGCCCCTTTCTGCTCAAAACCTTTTTCTAATACCTAACTTGGATTATCTCCAGTAACTATGAAAGCCAAATCAAAGTTCTTTCTGGTATCTTTTAGCCCATGTTTCCAGCATTCTCTAAAGAGAAAGCTCTTATTTATTGCTGAAGAACAGTGCACCCAGGATAAAATCCACCAGCAGCTCTGCCCTGTAGTTCCAGAACTGTGTTACTTTATCCCAAAAATTCACAGAAGGCCAAGCTTCACTTTACCAAGACTTTAATGGCAAGGTGGGCTCTGCAAATACTGCTCATGTGCAACCCCTACTTCAGAACAAGCCTCGTCAAGACAGCAAAGCTGCTAGTAGGCTTTAGAACAGGATGGTATGGAATTTAAACAGCAACTAAGAGCAGGTTAGACTTTACAGTCAAACCATTCACACCAACCATTTTGTGTTAGGATTGGAGAGGGGAGTCAAGCCAGAAGTGCAGTGCAGGCTTATAGAGAAAAATTACATCTAACAGCATTTTCCCTTACTATCAGGGACAAGGCTGCACTTTGAGTCTCGAAAGCCTTTTATTGGGAACATATGCTACTAAGATTGCTACTAAGGAGGCAAAGGGCTGCTGATACTCTCCTGTTGGAGGAGAGAGCCAAGCACAGTACATTTTGTCACAAGTGTTACCCACTAATACCAGACTTGGCTTTTACCTTCATTACTGGTGATGGAGCCAGTCACGTGAGACACAAAGTCGGGCTCTCCCCAGCACACAGACATCACTCTTGCCCAAAGCATTTTCCTAGCCTCATAGTATGGTTAGGACTGGAAAGAACCTTAAGGTCACCTAGTTCCAACCTCCCGCCACAGGCAGGGATACCTCATGCTGGATCATGTTGCCCGAGACTCTGTCTAGCCTGGTCTTGAACACTGCCAGGGACGGAGCATTTACCACTTCTTTGAGCAGCCTGTTCCAGTGCCTCACTACCCTCACAGTAAAGAGGAGTATCATGCAAATGGGGTATCAATCTGAGCAGAGGCACAAGAACCTTACTGCTCTCAAATCTTTGCTATGGAAAGTCAACTATAAATGTTTCAGTTGCCAACTGTTTAAAGGCAGATTGCCCACCTCCAACAAGGAAGGTTTTAAGGAACAGGATACAAAAACTCCTACCTGAGCTCACTTTCACCTCCAATCCACTCTGGCACCTTGAGTTTGGAGTCGAGGTTGTAGTAGGTGCCTCCCACCTCGCGGACGCAGATCCAGTGCTGTCGCTTAAGGGGGAGCTTCAAGGGGCCCCAGGAAAGGCTGGAGGGCAGGTTCATGATGAAGCCCATCACGTTAGACAGCGCAATGACATTCACATCCCTGAAAGAGTGCAGAAACAAGGCACTGCTAAGACTGTATTCTAGTACTTTAACTTAGTCTCTTCCTCATTTCTACAAACAGCAGCCACTTCCCGGAGTTACATGATATCTCGGTACCTGCGCTTGTCCCACCAAACTGCCTCGTAGCCTTTGGTCTGAAGTGCTGCCATGATCACGTTCACATCATAGTTTCCGTTCCCCAGCATGCTCTTCTTGTGGGGCGTCACCATGGTGTTGGGAGACAGCCTGCAAACACAACAGGAGGCTGCTCGCCAAACCTGCATTCCACAGTCAGAAGGGGCTCCTTGCTGTGTAACTTGAAGGCAATTTTCAGGGGGTTTGTTTAAAACCAAACAATTCCATTCACCCATTCACCCTTATCATTCAACAAAGGGGGTGACAGGGCTAAACAGTGTATTAAGAATAATTTTGATATACTAAGCTTCCAAAGGTCCTGCTTTTGATGTGAAAGAGAGCTCTTTCCCTCCCCGCTCCCTTGAGCTGTACTTCTGAAGGATGCTTCAATCATTTTTACCTCAATTCATGGTCAGAGTAAATGACAGTTTGCAATTTAGGATAATGGCTACCACAGTTTCAAGAGTTCCACAGTCAACACCAGCCTTGAAGACTGAATGATATGACAAAAGGCAGGGTGGGTTGGCTGCAGAAAAGGGGCGGTTCTCCTTCCCCCCCCGCCACGGTAAATGAAAAAAGCACTTGGACATAAAGCTGTTAAGCTATTTGGGTTTAGGAGCTTTCTAAAGCATTGCTGTTGCTATATGATAAAAAATAGATCTGTTGCTGTAGGTAACTAAGCAGATAGTCCTGTTTGCATATAAATCTCTTCAGTTTTAATCCATAAGCTTGTCTAGACATCATTTGCATTACTATAGCATCTAGAAATCCAGAATCACAGTCCATCACGTTACATGCAAAATTATGACATCCTTTACAGAAATCCATATAATGGATGCAAGACAAAACATGGAGACACACGGCAAAAAGAACCCCAAACAAAAAAAAAAAAAAAAAACAAACAGTTAATGACTTCTGTTGGTTTGGGGAAACAAGAAGAAGGTGAATTATTACAGAAGTGAGATGTGGGCTTCAACAGCTGGAAGAGCAAAGCACAGGGGGAAACTAGGAGCAGAGAACAGCAAGGTCATGCAAAACCAATGCAAAGCTCTGCTGTGGTGAACTGCTCTTTTGAGTGGGAAGGACTCCATTAGTTCTGCCAGCACAAGGTTCAGATGTTTCATATTGTTCTTATAGCCACATTTTGCCTGTTACTCATGTCAGCTCCCTCCTCCAAAACTCCTGATGTCCCTGCACGGTTTTTGCTAGCCCTTTAGCACAGTGCAAGTTCTTCAGGTGTATTTAATCTAGTTAAAACCCTTCAGCATTCCCCCCCTGACAACATAAGGCATTTGAAAAGCAGCAGCAAGCAGTGGATTGAGGGGTTTCAGATCAACCAAGATTAGAGAGGTTACAGACAGGTAAGTTTTTTACATCAGCTGTGAGTTTCCTTGCAGTGGAGCAGAGTGCAGCAGAACAACCTGAAAGTGAATTAACTACAGAAGGGAAAAACAACAGGGTGAGTGGAAAAGCTACGTTTCCAGAGAATGGTAGTTTCCAGTCTCCAAAGCTCTACTGTATTTTACCAGTCACAGAAGAGGCACGACTGTAGGCTGTCACAGCTCTTTCAGCATCTCCATAAAGCAAGATCACATGGTTACAACAAATTCCTCAAGATCGTTGCTTGACTTATTAATTCTCCTGTCAGCAAGCTAGGAAAGCCTTTAACCAACAGACCCCTCTAGGTTGCACAAGCACCCTCTCATGGCCCTGCTTTCCAGAGACAAGCTTATTTGAAAGCAGAATACACTTATCTTTGTTCCTTCCTGTAACTTTCAGAGCTGCAGAAATGCGATGAAGAGACCAGCAGAGGTGACACTCTCAAAAACTGGTACTTGTGAGCAAGCATTCACCAAGAATTGCCTCAATGTTTCTACTCACACACACCTAAATCAGGTCCACAAACATCAGCTAAAGGATTTATTTAGACAAGGAATTAAATTGCCTTCCCAAAGATAACATAAGCCAAGAAAAACAGATAAAGTTGGACAGAAAGCCAGGCAATAATCCTCCTGAGCTTTCCAAGTCAGAAACTGTCATCAGTGTGTTGTCTCAACGCAACACACTCCGAGATTCCTGTCCACAGGTGTCTTTCCTAATCAAGTCTCAATACACAGACTTCAGTGAGGTGAAAGTGTTCGTATTTCCACACAATATTTGGAACATGTAGTCTTACTTCCTGCAACAAAAGCCAGAAAAGCATCAAAAAGATGTTTTTTGTCTTCAAGGAAAGAAGACAATCAGAGGGGAGCTTGGACACAGTTCTGGAGTACACTTGAGAGGATAACCATCAGGCTACCCTGTCCTTACATGATGTGATGCAGCGTAAGGGAAACTAATGATTAATCAATGTGGTTCAATTGCTGTTCAAAGGATGCGGCAACAGCTATAGAAAGCTTAAGCTTATTTGTGATTTCGTTACCTTGTCAACGCTGGGTTTAAAAAAAAAAATAAGTTACCTCACAATGTTTCTGTAGCTTATTAAAAATATTCATCAGTCCTTTCTCAACACACTGAATATGACTAGACACAAGAAAGACATATGGAACAGTGATGTATAAAGGGCAACTGAATCCACTCAAAGGCAAGTCAAAGCTAGACACCCAACACAGTTACCCAACAGAGATGCAAACATAGTGTCAGTTCTTATGCATAGTTCATAGCTCATCCATTTCTGAGAGGAATTGCCATGTACATTTCCATACTACCAAGAGGCTGAATCAACCTGTTAATCCTGATGCAAGTATTAGGATGGAACAATACCAGGTTGGAATCAGAGACAAATTCTTCCTTGTACAGCAAAAGGTCTGACAAGATAAACACTCCAGCTCTTTCGGAGAGACCTCATGCCACACACTAGTTCTGTCTCACCAAACCCAATGAAAGCCATCTAATTAGATCATCATGCTCCTTCCACCACATGAACTGCCTTTGTTTGCTTGAGGCTGATAGCAATCCATCTGTGATCAAGATTCTGACAATTACCACTCTGGAACAAAACCACAGCGTCTTCACATAAGACAAAGAGTGCCTTGAGCTTGCCATGGACCAGCTTCACTTCACCAACAAGAAGTTTATTTATAAGGCTATCACAAACAGCACTTCAAGCTGATATTTGCTGTTGCCTATCACCACATTTCTATTGCCAAAAACAGGCATGCGTTTGATGAGTACATACATCTGGTTTTCAGGAGAGCAGCAAGAGGCACACTGCTCCCTGCCCATCAGCAGCACAGGGGACTGCCACTGCCCTTTTTTTCTAGGATTACTTGCGCAAATGTTGATACAAAGCATCATTTCCTACCTGTCACAAACACAAGATGCTGTCAACTACTGGTAACAGGTATTCAAGCATAACTTACATGATGTTTACAGCATCTGTGGATTGAATACCAGAGAATATCCCCTTTTCCTATTTAGTTACTTCATGAATGAAAAGTCACCACAGTTTCCAAAGGCACACAGAGAAGAATTTCCACAAAACACCAAACCAGCATAAAATAAACACTTAGCAAAATATAAGCTATTGTAGAGGCCACATGCACAATTTCATTTATCCCAGTAAAACTCCAAAATTGCTTTTATTAATTATCTTAAGCTGATGGAAAACATTTAGCAATGGCACAGAAAACTGAACTGAGCTACTGAAATTAAATCCAGTTTGACAGAGTATGCAGGGTCTCAACCATAATATTCGAAGAACTTAACCAGTTGAATAAGGAGTCACTCATTAGGCAAAGCTCCTACTTCCCCAAAAACCCAGAAGTGCTGCAGTACCAAATCAAGAAGATTTCATGACGACACATTTGTCATTCCTGCTGCCTTCACTCTCCCAAGGGAATCCCAAATCTGATATTAACATCATGATAACACATTACATGAGGCAGGGGCAAAAATGCTGAAGACGGGGAGTATGCATTAAGGTTGGTGGGGGAGAAGACAGTAGAAGATGCATGACAGCATCTGCAATAAAGCGCTTGGACCCAAATTTGGCAGCCAGAAGAGTTTAAGAAACAAGTAAAAAGAGGGAATTTCTGCAGAGAGGGAAGAAAAAAAAAATAAAAAAAGAGGGGGAGGTATTTAAAAAAGAACCTACATTCAGCTCAAAGCAGTAACATATTTTGAATCCCAGCTTTGCTCTATTTGCCCCCCAATCTCAAAATTCCTCTGAGTAACAGAGGACAAGGGGAAGCTAAAACCAGTACAGAGTATCCTACCTCTGAAAAATCTCCTGCAGGGTTTCCCTAGTGAAGGCATTGCTGTCCTGGAAGACGTTGTTGAGAGCATGGAGGGCACACAGCTCTTTACGCTGCTTCTCATGGTAAATATGCAGTGGTGGTGGCTGAGGTGGCTCTGGTGATTCCGATTTGATCTTGTCACCTTTCCATGGCACACAACTCATTTTCTTGCAGGGTGGGTGGAGAGTAGGCGATGAGAAATGAAGGATGCTGAAGTTTCTTCCTCCACAATCACAACAGCATGCCACTGCCCCTTTCTTTTGTAGGCTAGCACTGCTTCCAGCTCCCAAACCCTCCTCTTGTGCTTCAGTTTATTTAGTAATTGCTTCTGACAGCTGGTTTTAAAAACCACATCGAGATCTGCAACATAGTTTTCCTCCCTCCACTCATACCCCATAAAATGTAATACTTCCCTCCCCCCCACCCCCACTGAAAAAGAAGTCAAAAGATATTAATCCTCTTAGCCTCAAGGTACCAGATAGAATTTATCACATCGCTCCTTTTCTTCCATCGCCTTTAGTCTACAGTGACACTACAAAGGTACCCAGAGTAGGTAACAAAGAAAAGCCCACCCCCAAAGTGGCAAAGTGGAGAAGATGAAGCCAGCTTCTGGTGCTGCCTATGGGAGCACAGGGTGGTTAAGGACCTATCAGCTGCATTCCTCTATGACTAAATCCAGGCAAAAAGATGCCAACAGCTCGGGAAAGGAAATCGTTTCTTGCTAGGCCACAAAACAACACCCAGGTCCAGGCTCCGGGGAAGGCAATTCCTCACAAGTCACCCTGCACTCTGACAAAGGGAAGTCTCCATTAGCAATGAGAAAAGATAGCACAAAGCCCGTGGGGAGTGAGGGGAAGGCAGGCAGCAGGCGGGACCAGCCCTGCGGCCTGCCTCGCACCTTCCCACCCCGCACTTACACCACCACAACAACCACCACCACTACACCACAACAACCACCATAACCAACATACCAAAAACGACCGCCACACCACCCCCGCGGGCGGCAGCCGCTCCCCACAGCCCAGGCCCAGCCCCACAGCCCCCACCTAACGCTCCCTTCCTCCCCCCTCCACAACCTCAGCCGCCTTCCCGCCCCTCAGGGCTCGCTGGCCGCCCAAGCCTCCTGCCCTTCCCCTCAGGAGGAACCCAAGGCCAGCCGCCGTGGCCTGACTCCCGCCACCTCACCCGCTTCTCAGCCCTCGGCCGCTCCACACCGAAGGCCGTTAACGCATGCGCACGGATCACCACTCGTTCCACTTCACACACCCCCCCACTGTGACCCCCTTCCTCCGCCCCCTGACGTTAACGGGCGGCCCGAGGGGAGAGGAGAGGGGTGGGTTTGGCTTTCCTGCGGAAAAGAGTGTGTGCTCCTCGGTTTGCCCGGGAGCTGCCGAAAACGGAAGGGCTCACTGCCCGGGCGGGGAATGCCCCTTCGCGCAGCTCGTTCCCTGCCCTGTGGCTGCCTTAACCTCAGACGGGTTAATTTCCCTCCTGAGCTCCAGTTCCCCTCTCGGCCGCGGGGTTAATGATAGCGCGGAGACTCACACTGCGATAAATAAGCCGAGGCGGCTGAAGCGGTTTTACCGCCTGGTGAATAAACATCAATCCTCCCTGTCAAGCTGGAGCCTCGGTGGGACAGCGGGAGGGTGGCCCGGTGGAGGCACAAAACACAGCGCTTCCCCACCGGCCTGCCCTCAAAGCCCCTCATCGGCGAGCCTTCTCCCCGGTTGTCCCTTTACGGCCTGAACGTGGAGGCTGGGGGGGGGGGAGGGGGGTTTTACCGATCCTACAACCGGCCGAAGCCCCGGCTGCTCAGCGACACCCGTCACCCCAGCGGAGCGCCCGCTGGTTGAGGGGATCCCCGGAGCGCTCCCCCTCGATTGGCTGGCACAGCTGTCTGTCAAAAATCCCTTCTTTCTTATTGGTTTATCCTCAGAGAAAGTCCACCCACTGGGGCTAGCCTTACGATCTTTATTAGTCCCACCCGGTTGCTCGAGTCTTCTTATCTGATTGGCTCTTAGCGTTCTTTGTCTCCCGGCACAGCTCTCCTATTGGCTAGGACGCGCAGGACACGTCGAGCGGGCTCCGCTGTGTGTGTATATATAGAAAACAAGCCGAGCTAGCAGCGGCTCTCCCATTGGCTTCGCGCGCTTCGCGGGGGCGCGGCCCTCCCTCATGAATAACCATCGCCCCGCCCACTGCCGTCGTGGCTATAGGCTAATGACCCAGCTCCTCCGCCGCTGATTGGCTGGCACCGCCTCGGCGGGGCGGGCGCACCTCCCAGGGCGGAGAGGCGGGGAAAGAAGGCCGGGGTAGGGAAGATGGCGGCGGAGCGGAGTTTATCCCCGGTGGGGGGCTTTCCGGTGCCGGCCTGTATGTTCGCCCCGGAGCCCGGCTCCCCGGGAGGGGGGCCTCTAGTAGCAGCGGCCGCCTGTCCCCTCCGTGCCGCCTTCGACGCTGAGGATAGTGAAGCACTCAACGGAGAGCCCGAGATCGACCTCACTAGTAAGGTAGGCCCGGCGAACGCCATCACCCCGCCGGGCCCCTCGCTGCCCTCGTCCTGGCGCCCACCTTTCCTGTGGGGCTGCCCCCCGGGGCGGCCCGGCTGGAGCGGGGCTGCCTGTCAGCTGGGGCCAGCCCCCTCTCCTCGCATACCCCTCACCTCAGGAGAACGAGGGGTAGGGGGTCAGACTACCCCTGCAGGAGCTGGGGAATCGTCCCACACCACACTCGGTCTCAACATCACACGGCCGGGCGGCAGAGCCCGCCGGGCCGCCTGGAAGCGGCCGGCAGAAGTGCTATTAAGTTGGGGTAGGGCTGAGAGGGAGCCTTACCCTGGTCGGGAAAGGAGGGAGCTAGCAGGCTTGCCCGCCCTGCTCCTTCCTTCTCGTCGGGGAAGTGCCTATGACTGGTGTTGCGTCCTTTTAGCGAGCACAGGGTTTGAAGCTGACGGCTGCTTTAACGTCTAACGTTTTCCCTCTGCGCTGGTTCTCTGTAGTTATCTCTGCTGCCAGTCGTACTAGTTCCTGGGGCTTTCTTTACAATCCTGGAAGCAGGTCAGAGTTTGTCATTCGTTGAGCATGAGGGCTTAGAGACAAGGCTGCCTCACTCTTGCATACCGTGTTAAGTCAGCACATAAAGAATTGTTCTTGAGCAGTTTCTTTCTAGAAATGGAATGGTGAAACTGTGGTGGTCTTATTTCTGTCAGAATCTGTTATCATTTCCATCTTGCTTTGTTCTAATACATGTATGCCGGAGCCTTCCACGGGCTACATCTTCCACCCTATCTTCTATTTTTTGTCCCCCAATTGGCCGGTCTCTTTAACTGTTACCTGCTGTTGCCAAGGGTTTGATGTATCGTGGTGGCATCTCGCACTCCAAAGTGTCCTGCTTGTAACTATGTGATCCAGAAGTCAACATAGCTCGTGTATTTTCCTGGTTTTCTGACATCCTTCCTCTTCATGCTTCCATCTGGAGTTGTTCCACAGTACTGGATTTTCTTGCCCTCATGAAAAAATGGAGAAAGAGGAATTGTGATGTGTGGGTGTGCAAAAATATCCGTATGACCGGATATTTTACAATGTGGTGCTGTATTAAAACGAATGTTATGAAAACATAAGATAGTCAAGAACAGAAATCAAGGCTGCAGTATCTATTGAGCCACCTGTTTATGCCTTAATGAGCTGGACAAGATTTTGATACAGTATGCCAATATTGATCTGTGCTTTGTCTTGGATGTGGCTGGTGTGGAAGAGGGTGCAGGAGGACGCCAAGGGCTGTGTCACTGATTCTTGACACCCAGGAACCTGACCAAAACTCTTGACGAAGAGAGAGAGGAATGTGTTTTTCCCACAATCTCCATTTGTGTTGTCAGCCTATCTCCCATTCCTAGAAGTCTGCAGGCGCTATGAAAGCGATAGGTAAGCATGTTTTTGACATTTATGAAAGTTACTTTTTCATATAGCAATGTACAGCTGCTGTCTTTTCCCTAGACCTTTCATTCACCCCTCTCTTGGATGAGAGCTAAGACTATGAGCTCTGCCCCATCCCTCCAAGTTAGTCTCCTGTTATGTGCTCAAAACAGCAATCCCATATGGTGAGAATGCAGAAGCTAATGTGCCCCTTCTTCCTGATCCCCCATCTTTCCTGTCTTCCCAGTTGAATTGGTGCCCTTCAGTTCCTGCTTAAACTGGTGATTCCCACTGCAGTCTATTTGTTTGCTAGTTGCTACTTCTGTCCTGTCTGACCTACCCCCTAGCTGTGTTGCGTACATTTCTCATTGTTCTCCCTCAGGGTGTTCATTGTAGGGTGTGCCTTTTTTAGAGAGGAGCATTTTGGGATTCAGTTATCAAGTGCATCTTTTTAGCTGGTCAAGCAAACACTTCAGTTCATCAGCACAAATTCATTATCGTTTTGCTCTTAGTGGGTGTTTTATTTTCCCTCCAGTATTAACACACTGCAGTTAGTAATCATCTTTCAGGATAAAACCATATCACACAAGGCTGTTAGTGAAGAGCTGGTGGTTACATTTGATATATGTTGATAACAGAACATTATTAGCACTTGAATTATATATGCCCACAGAAACAGAAAGCAAAATACGAAATTACAGAAGGTGCCTTTTCCTTGACCTCCCGAATGGCTGGTGGTTGCCTTCCAGCCATGCAAAGTGTCAGTCCAATAAAGAGCAGCACTACATACCACATAGTATTTGGTTTACCCGTAACCATTATTGTTTACCCACCTTGTGGATATGGGATGCTGCTTTTGTAAGGACTTCCTGCAGGAGTGTTGATACACCCTGAGCTCAGTCTCACTGGTTTCTTGAAATGGCATGGTCCAGCTTGTCCCCTGGAGTAAGCTCAGGCTGCTGTGGCCGTTACCTACCTCTAGTGTATGTTAATCCCAAAGCTGATCAGAGGAAAGGCGGGAAAAGCCACCTTTCCCCAGAGATTGGGAAGGGACTTTAGAGGTGCCATCTCACACTTGTGAGATGCATTTTCTTCTTCTGTCCTAAGAATAAAACAATAACTGGTTGTTACTTTTTTTGCCCTATAGGAAATCTGAGGTTTCTAGACCTCACATGGCTCCTACTGTTAACTGCTCAATGCCTGGCAAAGTGGAAAGAACAAAAATGGAAATTTTTGATTTTGTGAAAACCTCTGAAAACACAGCTATGTAGTGCAAATGTGGAGGGGATTGCTCAAAGCTAAAAAGCAGAGAGGCCAAGATGGAGGGCCTTTCTTTGACCAAAGAGATGGCAAAGAACAGGCTCCCTGTGTCCAGGATGCTAGCTGAAGAGATCTTCAAAACAGAAAGCAAAGTCTTGCAGTGACCTAGGAACGGCAGAACTGGCTGTGGGTGCAGAAGCCATTAGAAACACTGAACAACACTGGAAGGTGTGATCCATGAAAGCTGCTATTTTTTCCACACATCCTTCTCTTGACATCCCACTACACTGCATCATCTGTAAGCTTCATCGATCCTAGGGTAGGCTTTGGAGGCAGTCTACCAGTGGAACACCCTTCAGCAACACCTTGCTGGGTAGTGAAAGCAGCAGGGTAGGGGAAATGGTGTTTTGAGCTGATGTGTGTGGGTACCATGCTGCTTGAGCCCCGGGCCCTCCTACCTGGCACAATGAAGAAAGGTGACAGAGAGCTGCTCGTCTGAAATATCACCTCATACTTCAGACAGCACCCTGCCCAGTCACACTGCTGAAGCATTTGAACTCGTAGGAAAATAAAGCTGGGGATGAGACTTGAAGAAACTGAAGTTAATGTGCCTCTATACTGGTGGCCCGTTATTTTGTTGATCTTTTTGCGTATGACAGCCTATTTAATAATCTTCCCAAAGTCCCTGATCTGTGCTGGTGCACTAGCCCAAACAGTGAGCCTGTCTGCTATGCTTCCAGGAATTCCTGAAAGTGCTTGCTGGGCAAAGCAAGCTCTACATATCAACACACAGCCTTCCATTTCTGTCCTGATCAAGCCTCTGAACAGTTGCTGGTTTCCATCTAAATACATTTACATCCAATGATCTCCTTTAAGAAGAAAACGAACCCAAAAGAGCAAATCATAAAGGCAAAACTCAGTCGTTTGTGGCATGAAGTAAAAAGATTATGTGGCTTTCCACATTGGAGTGCTTTGCTACCATTTGCAGACCATGCCAAGTAGTTAAAAGACTTAGGGCATGTGTCTCAGAGGCATGTGAAGGTCTCTGTTGTAGCTGCCTGGCCCTTGCAGACACATACATCACATAATGCTTTGTGAGACCCTTAATATTTGAGGAGAGTGTTGCTTTATTTGCCTTAAAGCTTCCAGCCATGCTTAACCACTTGCTGTCTGTGCTTCAGTTTTCCAGCTGCATGCATTGCTATAGTTTTGAAAGCTGCTTAAGTGTTATCTGTGGGGGTTTGGGTTCTCTTACACTCCAAATTCCTAACAAAGGTCTTCATCAACTATGTAGGTAGTAGGGGTAGTTCTTCCTTAAATACACATTGTTTAGCTGAGCTAGCAAGTCAGACTGTGTTAGTAGAGAATGTTGGGCAGGCTTGAAGATGTAATCATTATAAACTGCTGCAAACTGTATGTTTTAAGCAAATCTAGCACAGATTTTAGACTTGCATTCATGTGTAGTGAAGGAAAGTACATTATTCTGAGTATGATTTCAGACTGTGTATGCAAGAACAGCTAGTGGAAGTATAGATTTCATTGAGTGTTGTAGCATGGCACAAGTGTACCTCCCCATAGGGCTCTTGCTAGGTGGTAGACTTTACAACTTGTACCAGAAGTGTTTTTGTTTTTGTTTTTTAGCAGAAATGCATATTTCACTTACAACAGCTAGAGCCATTGTACCAAGATGCTCAGCCACCAGCAGGTTATAGGCAGTCAGGGAGCAGGTGGCCAGTTGGCCCTGAATGGGTAATGAAGATCCCCTTGGTCTGCCACTGCTGTGCCACCATTGTTGCCACTCTCTACAACTGTCCTAAGGAAAATCCTGAAGTGCTGTTGTCTTGTGCTCATTTTCCACTTTGTTTCTGTCTACATTTTCCTCCCCTTGCTGCCTCTGTAGGGGAGATAAAGGAAGTTGTGGTTATTGTAATAACTGCAGTCAAAGCTCGTTGGTAGCGCAGCTGCTGGCTTGCAAACTGCAGCTGTCCACTGGTGAAATGCCCAAAAATGCTCATACAAAGTGCTTTGTTATGTCTGTCTCTCAGCACTGTAGTGTGAAGTACTTGAAGTTTTGTTAGGAGTTTGAAAGTAATGCTTATTTTTGTTCTCTCCTTCAACTCAGACCCCTCGGAAAACAAAAGGGGGGATCAAGTATGTGAAAGACATATGAGATGCTCTGGGTTTTGGTGCCTAGGTGTGCTCTGCAGTGAGGTCTGGCTGATTTCCTCAGGTTGTCCTGTTGTGCTCTGGGGGAGCAGCAGCACTGTAGTGGATTCTGGAATTCCCAGCTAAGGAATTTCTTTGGAGGAAATATCTCCTCCCCTTTGTTTTCCTTGCATGAATATATGTATTACAGAGAAGTAGAAGTGGAATGTTCACTTAAATGTGGCTTCTAAACCCTGGTTACTTCAAAACAAGATGGTTGGTATTCTTACATGCTTTGAAATATATCTTGCAACATAAATGAACTCTGAGCTCAGAGAAATGACCTTGTGCAGCATCCCAAGCTGTCAGTGAAGTTGGTTTAATAAAAACAACTGACAGCAAACCACCAAAAAGCGGTCCTTGAGAAAGAGCTCTTCTCTTTCAATAAAGTACACAGATCGTTTGTCCTTATAACTGAAGCTGGTTTTGAAATTGTTTGCTTGACATCTGAAAATGGATATTTAATCATTTTTCCAGCTGGTGATGGTGAGTCCAACTTCAGAGCAATATGACAGTTTGCTCCAGCAGATGTCAGAGAGAATTGATGAGGGATGTGGGGAGACTATCTATGTCATCGGCCAAGGATCAGGTGAGTGTATCTTCCTCAGGAAAGCCACAAAACCCATTGCAATTACAAGAAAAACCTACTTAGAATCATAGAATAGTTAGGGTTGGAAAGGACCTTGAGATCATCTAGTTCCAACCCCCCTGCTATGGGCAGGGACACCTCCCACTAAACTATGCCACCCAAGACCATGTCCAGCCCGGCCTTCATCTAACTGGAGTGCTGCTTGGAACTTGGAAACCTCCACAAAGTACAGAAGAACACGTGGGACAGATTATTTTAATGGAGCTAAACATATTTTTTATATAAAATCATACAAATGCTTTTTTTTGGAAATACAGTGTAAGTTGTCTGGGCACACCAGGAAAAAATGAATGATCTGAAATTACAATAAGTTTTAGTAGAGGCATCCTCAGTGCCTGGTAGGGGTCTTGTTCTGTCTGGTTTTGTTCACGTGTCCATTTTGAATCACAATGTTTTAACCCATAGGAATGTATTTGGGATACTTTGGATGACCGAAATATATGCTACTGACTTACTTTGTTAGTGTATGTCTGTACTATGGAAAGGAAGGTTTCCTTTTTTCTCAGCATGAAGCCTTTATTGTCACGTTAACTTGGGTGTGACTGCATTTTCCTTTTAGCAGTTTGCACACATGGCCTTTTGGTCCTGTCCACAATCTTGAATACTTACACCTGATGATAGTATTGAACATGGCCTTGCTAGAAACTGAAATTTGTTTCTCTGAATGCAAAAGCCTTGTCTATGGCTATCAGAAGGCTAAAAGCACAATTCAGGTAGCTTAGGTATCTGCTGGACATCAAGTTGTTATGATCAGACATTCTACTAGTTACAGTGTTTGAGGAAGAGTACGAAACCGGGTCATCACTGCCAGGGTTGGCTGAAATAGAGAGAGCTGTGTTACTTTAGAACTGTGTGCTTTTGATGATTTCTTGGTGTTTTGTTAAGCAGACAACATAGAAGAGAAGCCTAAAAAATGCCAGTGGTCATACAGCCAGTATCACAGGCATAATATTCTTGTCTCCAAGTGAGTTTCCCTCATGTAATCTGAGTTCTTGGTGTCTGGGATAACCACATTTGCAGCAGAGATCTAGCTAGTCAGGCTAGCAACAGCTTTCTCTTTTAGGATACTTTGTGAGGATGTTAACTGGTGGTTGTTGCACTGATATACTTAGAAGTAGGCATTTTTTTACCTTAACATAAGAGCTAAAACATCTAACTTCATTTTGGGTTGCTGTGTAGTCAAGGAAGATGGGGATCTTTTCTGTAAATTGGAAACAATAGCCATCAGGAAAAAAACTTGATATCCCTGACACTGTCACTCCTTCTCATTCACTTTGAGTGTTTATGATTTTGATAATCATGTGTATCCAGCTCAGATGACTGAGAAGCAAGTGAACGCTACCAGGAAGCTCACTGCTTCATCAGTAGTGCCTCTTCCATTTATCCCTTTGCTCTTACCCTCTCTTTCCATTTATACCTTGGCTCCTGCCCTCTTGTGTCCTCTACTTCTCATTCTCTTTCTACAACCTGAGGCCCCAGCCATGGTGCTTTTTGTTTTCTCCACCATCTCAAAAGCTTCTCAGCCAGCTCATGAGCTAGGTCAGAAAACACCCAGCAACTCTACTTGTTGGAGAGCTGTGCAGTAGTTAAAATGCTGATTAGTTCCTGCAAACTGCAGTTACTGCTCATCAGCTGATGAGTCAGCTGTGCATATGAATGCGCATACAGCAATAGCTTTGGTCATCCAGGTGCACTGTAGCTTTCCACCTTTGTTGTTTGTTTTTTTTTTTTTTTTTACCCACAGAGGAGATTCTGATCTGAAATCCATGCAGCTTCTCAATACCTGGATTTGGAGACAAGCCGAGAGCTGTGGTAGCCTTGAAATGGTTTCAACAGTTGCCATAGGCTTGCTCTTATTGTCAGTTCTTTGCTTGGGTGAACTGTTCAGAGGCAGCAGTGCCTCCTTGTTTTTCTCTGTCAGCAATTCTTTCAAGTGCCAGGGAAAAGACAATGAGACAAGCCAAAAAAACATTGTTTTAACTGGAGAATGCAGGATTCTGAAGAAATTGCTGAGCAGGGAAGACTTGCAGAAAATATGTACTTGGGATGCGGTTTCATAGAATAAGCTGATTGTTTAAATTGGTCCCACGTTCACTGGTTAATGGTGGTGATATGTCAGAGCTTTCCTGTTAATGCTTTTCCCTCGATTACAGTGTGAGAAAAGTAGTTTTATCTGACTGAAGGAAATGGCTTGCAAAGTACCTTCAGCATGTGATTGCACACAAACTATATTCAGCATGTGAAGTAAGGGAATTAGACAGAAATGCTTCTTTCTTGACAATCCCTAAGTATTTGCTTGTAGAAATTGTGAAGAAAACTTGTTTAGATGAATGATGCTGCTTTTCTAGTATCTCTGAAGACTTAGCATGAAGACAGGCCTTATTTATTTGGGGCAAAAGTTGCTTGTTCTATTTACATGGCTGATATTTCCAGACAATGTATAAATCCCAGTCAGTACGAAAGTCTCAGGCAGAATGACATTGCTACTGGCCATTGCAAGGTCGTGCTCCCTGATTGCCCTTTATCTCCCCAACATCACACTAGATGGGACTGAATACGGTCTGAGCGAGGCAGACATGGAAGCATCCTATGCCACGTTGAAGAGCATGGCGGAGCAGATTGAGGCAGATGTGATCCTCCTGAGGGAGCATCAGGAGGCAGGGGGAAAGGTGCGCGACTACCTGGTTCGGAAACGTGTGGGTGACAACGACTTCCTGGAGGTCAGGTGAGGAGCCGGGTGGAGACAGAGTTAGTCAGCAGCCTGGCTGCATTTCTACCCTCTGAGAAGTGTGCGATGCTGAGCAAGCAACACTGATTTGAGTCTGGGTGTTGTAGCTACCCAACAAAGGGAATTGAGCGTGACCACTCCTTGCTAATGTAATTGCTGTTTTGTTGTTGTTGCTGTAGGTTTTGTGAGGAACAAACTGTGGAGTTTTGCCTGTGTTTAGCTAAGGCTGATGCTCTCTGGGTGACAGCTTCACAGTTTGGGGATCTTTTGTGTGCTGGAATCCCAGTAGGGAGTCACATGTCCACTTGTGTCTGTATGTATGTACATATATGCACACTGCTGGAAAGTGCGTTTGACTAATGGTTCAATTCTATTCCAAAACTATGATGATCCAAGTCACCTTTTAATGAACATATAATAGCTTGTGTAACGTGACTTGAGAGTCTGCCCAGCCTGGATGGAATGGATTTGCAACATTTACAACAGCTGTAATAACCACCTTTATCAGAGACAAGGAAGGAGTTTGTTGTAGGAGAGGCTTTTCCCCACAAATGTTTCATTGTTTGAGCTTCTCCTTTCCTGGGAACAGCAATTTAAATTTATGTGCTCTCCCTAGCACTTGGTGCTAGTGCAGCGTGAAGAATATGAGAAAGGTAGAGATATTCCAGACCAAGGTGGGATTTAGTCTTTCTTTTGATTTGCAACAGTGTGTGTGCTGGGTAGGAGAGACTAGGAATTAGAAGAGAGATGCTGTATAGCATCAAGTAATGTCCGACTGTGTTCTGGACACCAGTGGTGTGTTTCCACAGTCTTTCACATCTCACTCCTCAGAGTCTGGGATCTCCACTGTTAACTAATAACTGTGAAAGAATCTCTGCTTGTGATGGTGTAACATTTTTGAATCTGTGTTCAAAGTTTAGGGAGAACAAACACGTTATTTGCAGGAGCAGTGATGTTTGGGGTTGGTTAATTGTTTGCTTTTTTTTTTTTTCTTTTTTTTTTTGATTTCTTGTTTGTTTCTTCATGTATTATATTTTACCAGGTTCCTTTTTGCTTTCCCCTCCAGGGTAGCAGTGGTTGGCAATGTGGATGCAGGAAAAAGCACACTACTAGGTGTCTTGACGCATGGTGAACTGGACAATGGCCGAGGCTTTGCTCGGCAAAAACTGTTCCGCCATAAGCATGAGATTGAGTCAGGACGCACCAGCAGTGTGGGCAACGACATTCTGGGCTTCGACAGTGAGGGCAACGTGGTGAACAAGCCTGACAGCCACGGTGGCAGCTTGGAATGGACAAAGATCTGTGAGAAATCCACCAAGGTCATTACTTTCATTGACCTGGCTGGTCACGAAAAGTACCTGAAAACCACCGTCTTTGGCATGACTGGCCATTTACCTGACTTCTGCATGCTTATGGTAGGTAGCAAAAAGGGTGTATTGTACCAGCAGGAGTGGGGCTGTTCACAGCCTTACCAGCCTCAATTTCTAATCTACTGCAAAGTCCATGTGGGGTTGTGAAGGCAGCTTCTCACAGAAGTAGAGAGCAGAAGCCACTGTGGGTATCTCAGCAGGATCTGAGGCAAGTGCCGCAGGACTGTCAGTCCCAGGCAGATACATGATTCTTGAAAACTGAAAGATTTCTAAATTCCAGAAAACCTTGTTTAAACTGAGGAGAAATTAGTCCTTAACCAGTGTCCAACAGCATTTGAAATTAGATAGGTCTGCTTATACAGTCACAATGACACATCTACAACCTAATCACAGCCTACTGCATGTCTGACACAGGGCTTTCTCTGTAACCCAGCTTGCAGCAGGAGGAACATTTACATCCCTGTATCTTGTATCCCTGGTGTAGGTTGGCAGTAATGCTGGGATTGTTGGAATGACCAAGGAGCACTTGGGCCTGGCACTTGCACTTAATGTTCCCGTGTTTGTTGTAGTGACGAAGATTGACATGTGCCCTGCCAACATCCTGCAAGGTGAGTCCTGCACGCTCTCTCCAGGGCTGTTTCTTACCTCTGAATGTACTGTTGTCCTCTGCTTTGGTTGAGGAATTACTGTTGGAGGAAAGCTGCTTCATCTGTTTTGACTTCACCTTAACACTTCCCAGAGATTTGTCCTTTTCCCTGTCCCATTTTTGCAGGCAGTTCACTCATAGTCACCGTTTCAAAATTAGTCAAGTTGGGGGAATCACGTAGGCAACTTGAAAATGTTTCTACATGTTTTTTCTCAATTGAGCTCTAAGGGGAGAAGCATAAAATTAGGGTTGTGCCTTTGCTTTCTCTCTGGATATTTAAGTCTGCAGGGAAAGTCTGGAAGTTCTCTTGAAAGCTGCTTCCGTCCTTGCCCACAGTTTGAATGTGATCTGAAGCTGTGGTCAAACTTGTTTGCCAGCAGCCGTTAACTGAAGGGGCAGCTACTTGTTACATCCTACTCACCTGGGTACTTCTCAGATAAGCTGGCATAACTACAGCAGCTCCTTCCTCTGTCTGAGCAACCAACCAGCACTTAATACATGGTTCAAAGCAGCTGCATATATGGGCTATGTTCGCAGGACTAGACTGGACTAGACAAATGGGGAGGGCAGTGAGCAGCAGGGGCTAGTGTCTTTTTTGCTCAGCAGCAGTTAAAGCAGCACCTCTAACCCCAGCAGTGTCCCTCTTACCTATGCTCTTTGAGGCTGTGACCAACTCACCTTTAAAGTTCTCTGGATATGTTTCCCACAGCTCCAAGAGCATGCTGTGGTTAATTGCAGCAATGGTGGGGGTGGATTTTTATAATCAGTCATAAATATTAAGAAAGTGAATGCTCCTGATACTGTCTGTGGTTAGTTCATGACTGTAAAAATCCTAAAGATGTTTCAGGTAAACAGATGCATGTAATCAGAAGATAATCTAAATGTCTTTATAACATGTGCTTGGCAAATAAATTGAAGGCCTAACCATAAAATTATAACTGGGAAAGGAGAACATTTGGCTCAGGGTGAGAAGAACTGCTTTTGAGAGAAGCCACTCCCATGTTATGTTCTGTTTAAATTAAACAGACACAAGATTTGACTCAGATGTATCTGTGAAGAGCAGATGGCATGATTAGATGTTTGTATTTGTGTCCAAAGCATTGCTTTCCCATAGGCAATTATTTGTTCACAAAACCCGTCTATTTGGATGACAGTTGTAGAATATAAATGATTTGCTCTTTTAAGCCCTTACTAGCCTTTTTTTCGCCCTCATTTTTTGTAAGGCGCTTGCAGGAGGCTGATGCCAGTGCATCAGGTTAATGCCTGCTGGCTAATAAATATGAGGCTTTGAAAATACATTTAAAATAGGCAAAAGATCAAAGTTGGAGCCCTGAGATTTTTGCCAAAGTATTTAGTTCTGGATCTGGTCCTTTTACATTGTTCCCATCCTTGATGGTGATCATTGCCCCATTCATGCTTTTCTAACCTAGAGCAGGTTGATTGTCAGAGAGTGTGCCAAGTTTTATTTTGTCAAAATTGATTTCTAATTCACATGTTGTCAAATATTTCAATTCCTGAGTGCTGCTGGGTTTCACTGATTTCAATATGTAAAACCCTTTCTAGGAAGAGGAAATACCTTTTAACTGCTTAAAGATATTTAATAGACAGCTATAAGAAGTCTATTTCACAGCATTGCACTTGCAGATGCAAACATGTATGCCTGTTCATGTATGGTGTTGCTTGGCAGCAGACTAGCTGGCATGTAATGGAAGATGGAATGGCTCCTAAGTCCAACCTGGGCTGTAGCAAACTCGTAGTCTCACTCGCACACCTTTAGTCATCTTCTCCTATCTATTTGTGGCAAAAGCACCAGTCTCCCTTTGGGGAGAGACCCCACAAAAGAGATCTGCAAAGACGGGAGATGCTTCCCTAACAATATTCATTTCACCCTTTAAGAAACCCTGAAGCTGTTACAGCGACTGCTGAAGTCCCCAGGGTGCAGGAAGATTCCCGTGCTGGTTCAGAGCAAGGATGATGTCATTGTAACAGCCTCCAACTTCAGCTCAGAGAGGTAATGGGAGTAGAGGAGAGTTGTTTCTCTTTTGATCCTATTTGGAGACTGTGTGAGAAGATTCAGAAAGAGAGTCTCATTGTTCAGATGTGAGAAGGTTGCATCTGCCATGTGGTGTGTTGATTCCATAAGAATGTGTTGATTCTGAGGTTGACCTGCTTGTGTTCTTCTCTCTGAAACAAGTGAGAGGCTGCTTCTGGGCAGTCTGCAGAAGATGGCAGGGTATTCAGCTTCCTTTAGTCCTGGAACCTTACACCTTTTCCTGAATGTCATTAGAAGGCAGAGGCAGTGTTACAGGTTTACAAAAGTGGGGTGTTGTGTATCCGACTGCTTGCCAGGCTCTCCCTTCCTAGCACTGTATATTGAATTCAGTCCCGAGATTTTGGATGTCTCTTACACGTGGAATCCCAGGCAGGGAGGTGAGCTAACTCTGTTTTCATCAATCTTCCTTTACAGGATGTGCCCCATTTTCCAGATTTCCAATGTCACCGGGGAGAACCTAGATTTGCTGAAGATGTTTCTTAATCTCTTGTCCCCACGGACTAGTTACAGGGAAGAAGAGCCAGCAGAATTCCAGATAGATGATACTTACTCTGTCCCGGTAAGGGGTGTGCTGTGTGGAAGAATTTTCTCCTTCTTCTAGGTTGAAGAAGGTATCTTCCCTAAAGAGGGAAGTTCTAGAGCCCTTCTGGCTCTACCTACGTGTGGTCAAGTAACTCCAGTTACTGTTTTTTCTTGTTTGCTGTAGGGTGTAGGAACAGTGGTGTCTGGAACAACACTGAGAGGCCTCATCAAGCTAAATGACACCCTGCTGCTGGGGCCAGATCCCCTTGGCAACTTCCTACCTATTGCTGTCAAGTCCATCCACCGTAAGAGAATGCCCGTCAAAGAAGTGCGAGGAGGCCAGACTGCCTCCTTTGCTTTGAAAAAGGTGAGGTGGTTGGTTCTAAACCCTCAGAGTGCTCTTGGACTTGCTGCAGTAAGACTGCTTCTGCAAACCTCAGCTGCCTCATTTTGCAACAGAATACAATCCCTGACAACTTTTCTGGGTCCCACGTCCCGGTTGTTCCACCTGACAGTTGCCAGGTGGGAGCAGTGGGGCCCAAGATAATAAGGGGTAGTGTTGGAGATGTCTAACAAAGTGGAGGCATTGGAAGAAAAGTTTCCTTTTGTGCTACAACTGCATTAGTGTCCCGAACAGTGTATTTACACTATTCCTCTCAGCTTGTAGGACCAACTGCATGATTTGGGGTTTAACAATTAGCAATGTTTGATGTGATTCCTCTTGCAGAAGGTTTCTGTCAATAAATGCTGCACTGATTTTAAGGGGATATAATTTAGGCTATACCAGACTTCATGTGTTCAGACTTATGTTGTGTTAACAAACATCACACTTTCAGAGAGTTGGTCTGCTTAGATAATATGCAAGCAGGCTGTGTGTTTTGCTTTTAAAGGATCAGTGAGTTAAAACTTCTGTGTCAGTGTCAAGCATTCCCAGCACTCTAAAGCTTCCTTAGAAAATTCAGCTGAACTTGATTTTTACAGCCTTTGCATAGCATCATTGCATAGTGCTAAACAGTTCTTGCTTTGCCTTTTGGTGAGTATGAGTTAATGTCTGTGAAATCCCTTAGGATCCTTCTGGATACAGTCAGCCAGAGAAGCAAATTTCTTCCCTGGAGAATAAGCCAAATTTTTATGTGTCTCTGCTTTTCAGATCAAGCGTTCTTCCATCCGGAAAGGCATGGTAATGGTGTCACCCCGCCTTAATCCACAGGCATCGTGGGAGTTTGAAGCAGAGATTCTGGTGCTCCATCATCCCACCACCATCAGCCCACGGTATCAAGCCATGGGTACGTGTCTCAGTGTTACATCACCTTTGTTTCCCGGTTGTAACAGTTTGTACCAGTTCTAGCCTGAGGTAATTTTGCTCCTGCGGGTCTGTGAACCTGAATATACACCATAGTTCATGTTTTTGCCTTTGCCAGCAATGTGTTAGAGAGAGGGATCTGACAGAGAATGGGGGAGGCTGTAGGTAAAAAGGGGATGTGTGACTCCAAGTTTACATGGAGCCTGCCTGAGACAGTTCTCCACACTGCAAAGATTATTCAGTTTTAAATGCTGATGGAAGGCCTTATTTTGAGCTTGGTGTGTAGGATTCTGTTGAGGGTTCTTCAGGAAAGCCTCCATTTGGAGGCCACTGTTCTAGCTTATGTGTGTTTTCTTTTTGAGGACCGAACAAAGGCAGCTGTGTAGTTTTTGCTACACAGTAGATTTTTACATTCCAAACTCAGCCTGTTAGCTGTAGGGTAGAGAGAGCTGCCTTAAATGTCTCTCCCTAGTTTATTCACCTAATGGCGCTGGCAGCTGAGAGCCTTCTTGCATTCCATTCACAGTGCATTGTGGCAGCATCCGTCAGACAGCCACGATTCTCAGCATGGACAAAGACTGTCTGAGGACAGGGGACAAAGCCACGGTGCACTTCCGCTTCATCAAAACCCCAGAATACCTACACATAGACCAGCGGCTGGTCTTCCGTGAAGGCCGCACCAAAGCTGTGGGTACCATCACTAAGGTAAAGCCTGAAGAGTCCAGCTTTGTTTTTTTTCTTGCCCAGTTGAGCTACTTTTGGCACTGAGAAGCCAGCAGGATAATCTGGATAGCTCTGGAATACTGAGGGAAGAGGCTGTCCTTCAATTGCAAACATCAGCCCATGGGTTACAGATGAGCAATGTGCTTTGTTTGGTGGGTCTTTAGCTGATGTGAGTGAAGGAATGTGAAGGTGGGAGGTGGACCAGATGCCTCTGGTTCTTAAGGCTCACTCTCTTTCTGACAGTAGCTGGTCCCTTTGTGGTAGCTCAGTTTCTTCCTGGTAGCTGGCATGTTTGAGTCGTGTTGTGAAGGGTGAGTGTCACTTCAGCTGAGTGGCCCTTTCCATTCTGTAAGGGTTTTTGAGGGCAGCTCAGAAGCCTAGGTTTCTTTGAACAGCTGCTGTTTTTTGTTGAAAAGCAGCATTGAACCTTACCAGATTGGCCCAGGTATTTTAATGCTGATTTTAATGGCCTCTCCCTTTGGAATTTGCAGTTACTCCAGACCACCAATAACTCCCCAATGAACTCTAAGCCACAGCAGATCAAGATGCAGTCAACCAAGAAGGGAGCCATTACGAAACGAGAGGATGGTGTTCCCCCAGCTGGAACAGCGTCTGGGGGCCCACCAGCTGGGGATGAGGCCCCCTCAACAGCCGCAGCGCCACTGACACCTCCTGCCCTGCAGTCATTGGTGAGGAAAATACCATGTTTGTCCTAGCTGTTTATATCCTGGTTTCATCTATTGGAGGAAGGGTGCTGTAAAGCACAGGCATTATCCTCTCACCTTGGGACTCGGTGTGCCACAGAAGCAGAGAAATATAAATAGTCTCAGAGGAGAAAGCAAAATTCTGATGGCTTGATATCTGCTCATGGCTGACCTTTCAGCCGCTAGTGGTTTAGGTTGGACCTCAGGAAGTGTCTAACCTCCTGCTCTAAGAAGGATTAGCTGTGAGGTCAGACCAGGGTTGCTCAGGGTTTTATCCACTCATGTCTTGAAAATTTCCAAGAAGGAAGACTGCACATCCTCCCTTGGGAACCTGTTTTACTACTTGACTGTGCTCACAATGAAGAAGTGTGTCCTTACACCCAGTAGCTGCACTAGTGGAGCGTCTAACAACCACTCACAGAACATGTTTCTGCTTTCTGAATGAGAGATAGAACATCCCTACACTAGAGAAATTACGAGCTAAGTACTACTGTTGGGCACAGGTCACTTGCATTGTCAAGGAAGGAGGATGAAGACATCTAAGAAGGAAAGACGTATCTTTTTCTAAATAAATTCATCTAAATTGTTTTATTGGTTAGTACTTCTGAGGTCAGCTTGTCTGAGAAGGATACCTGACCTTTCTGGTCTGAAAGGAACCCAATTCTAACTGCAGCCTTTGGGAGCTATTTATCAGCTTTATTACTGATAGAAGAAAGGTCTTTTAGTATGCTTTTCTAGTAAGTGAAAAGTTCAGGAACTGACTCTGAGATTGGTCAGTGTTACCTCTCTTAATTTTAGCTATCCTCTTAGTTGCTGTTGGTCAAATCAAGCCCTGTTGAGGCAGGCTGGCTGCTGAGAGAGGGCCCTCTGGCAGGGGTTCTCTCATTTGCCTGTGGCTTCTTACTGATACCCCATCTCCTTGTCCTAGTGTAGCATCATTGTGGTTGTAAGCAGTGCTCCCAGCTTCCTGTTTCCCCCCTCCCCCTGAGAGTCTGTGTTGCTTTTGTTCTTGCTTACCTCTGCCTCTCTCTCTTTGCTGCTTCCCCTCAGCCTGCTCTGGATGAAGAGCCCCATATCCGTGAGGGCAATAAGGTATTTGGCTGCTTTAAAAGGGAATGGTGGGTTTGCTGGCCTGAGGCTGGGAACAGAGTCAGGTTAAAAAGGGGAAGGGGGGCAGGATCTCTCCTTCCATTCTGCATAAAGCCAAGGGAGCCTGAGGCCTTGATTTCCCAGGTGCTGAGCCCCATGGTACCTGATGACTCTCATGGGAGTGAAGCATTCAGAAAATTAGGAAATCGTGTCCTCTCCAGCTTGAAGGACTGAATTTCATAGGGTATCTGTCTCTCCTCCTTTCTTCATGGTGTGTCTGCCTGCCTTATCTCCTGCCTGTAGTGTTAGGAAGCTGATCACTCACAACTGCCCTCCTGCGTGTTCGGATGTGTTTGTAATCCATCTGTATTCTGATTCAGAGGTTACTATGCATTAAAGTGCATCTTCTTGTTTTTCAGTCTAAAGTCGGAGGAGGAGGACGGCGACGTGGAGGTCAGCGCCATAAAGTGAAGTCTCAGGGAGCCTGCGTGACTCCTGCCAGTGGCTGCTGAAATGTCTTACTCCTCCCTCTGAAGAATTCCTCCCCTTACCTTCATTTCTTATCCAAAAGATCCAGAGCAGCTTAAACCAAAACCCATCCAGCTGATTGGCTGCAGAAGAATCATCCCTCCTCTCTGAAGGAAGCGATGGAGGGGAGAATAATTTATAAGCTAATGAAGGTGATGAGACACACGGAACTGAGTAACTGACACCTTCCTCCTCCCCCTGTTGACACATTTTTGTACATCATGGGCTTAGTTTTTATTCTTAGTTTTTATTATATTTTGTGTGCATGAAGACAAGAAGAGAGTCTGGATAGAACTGCAAAGAGCCAGTTTAGCTGCCTCCCTCACCCCATTCTGTCCACAGGACTTGCTGCTCTCCTCCTCTTTGCTGTCTCAGATCCAGGGGTTATCAGATGCTGGAAATTTCAGACTTGCAAAGGTTAGAACACCTTGCTTAGGATGGCTCCACAGGACATTGTTTCCTCACCACTGAGGCCCTGTGCCAAATGTCTGGATTCTGTTTCTAAGTGGGTTCCATACAGTCTTGTAGTGACTGAAGTTTGAAGGAGGTGATAAGAAAAAGTTGCTTTGGAGATCTAACAGGGAAACAAATTGGAAAGCAGTTCTTGATGTTGAGGAATCCTGTACTGAAAAACTTTCTCAAATACATTAATAGCACTTAAGATTTTATTTAGAGATAGAATTAAATGGGCAAGCATTTGCCCATCCTGTCCCCCTTCCCATCGTGCTGCTTTTCCTCATTGTTTGCTCAGTGCAGATTGGATTAAATCAAAGCTGCCCCTCAAGGCTGCAGCAGCTCAGTTGGCAGTATTAAGAATATATTGTAGGAACATGTGCTCTGTCTCTAGAGCCAGAGAAAGCTGCCTCACCTTGATGGACAGAGATCACAGGTGGTTACACACCTTTAGAACAGAGACACTAGGCAAACGTGACCTCCCCTTGATTTTGTTTACTATTGTTTAGTATTTCCTAAATCTTTTCTGGAACTCACTGGCCAAACTGTGCCGTGACAGCGGTAGGATATGGCTTCTCCCCTCTTGGCTGAAGAGGGCAATGATGGATTGGTTCCAAACTTACAGAAGAGCTTTCAGGTACATGGTAATTTTTCTTTCTTTTTTTAAAAAAAGAAAAAGATTGTATGTTTTTTTTTAATGACAAATTCTGGCTTTTCTAGGAAGGCTCTGCAAGGACGGTCTTTGAATTAACTTCATTGTTATGATGTTCGTTAACCCTGGGTTGTACAAGTGATCAATTCCCTGCTTATTCAGATCTCTCTTCTAACCCTGCCTCTTCACTTGGCTCCTGCAAGGACAGGAGTTTTCCTCTGCCAGTCTGTGGTGAGCTGTGGAAGTGTGGGAGCATTTTGAGGGAGGAGGTGGCATCCTCAGCAAATCGTTGCTCTTCCCAGCCAGTGTGGTCAGGCTCGGTTTCTTTGAGGGCTTCCTCCTCCAGGGAAGGATTCTGTTCTAATTAGAGGCTGACTGTAAGGTTTCTGCTCCTCCTTAGCGGGTTGTTCCTGTTTCTCACTTTGTGGCACCTGCATGGAGTTCATTCTGGTTCACCTTATGATTTGAGGTGGCTTTCAAGCTGACTTGAGCAACAGCAGGCCTCAGGAGCGGAGAGCACATCTCCCAATGCCAGCACCAGCACTCCAAGAGCATTAAGTGGCATGGGAGAGGTGAGGAACGTGGTTTGGAGATAAGGGGTCTTTGCCTTAGAGACTGCAGTGGCCTGAGTGTGATGGAAGGGGAGGTCAGTCAGTCCTTTCCAAGCTATGTGCCTAAATACCAGCACTCTCCTGGCGAGGGAGGAACTATAGGCAGCTACAAACACAGCACCTGCATTGTGAGGGGGTGTGAAGTGTGGCCAAGCAGGGCACGAGGGCCTGTCTTCTGGCCCTGTAACAGCATCAGACTGCATCTGATTTCACTGCCCTCTGCATCTGAGTGGAGCAGGGAACACAAGGCGGTTTTCTTTTTCTTCATTCCTTGTGCTCCAAATGGAGACTGCCGAGACTGGAAGAGGATTTACTTCAGTTTGTGCAAAGGAGGTGGTGTGATCTCTCTTTTGTGACCAGCATTCAAAGATCACTCAGGCCGGTGTGATCTATAAAATAAATTTTAAAGAAGTTTGTTCCAAGTTAAAGTATGTCTCGTTGCATTTTGTCCTGGAAAACCAGCACTTGCTACTGCAGTGCCAAAAGCCAGACCAGGGCTCTTTGGCTGGCTCCGTTTGTAGTGAAGACAGGAGAGGGCAATGCGTACCACACCACGGGAGAGCACTGCTGAGCCCCTGCATATTCCTGACAGCTTTTACTCTAAGTGCTTCTTGGTGACAGAGAGATGAAATGGGTACACCTGCATGGTATGAGCTATGTTGTGTGAGACATGTACATGTGTGTGTGAAGAGATGCTGTAGCAAAACACTCAAGGCCAGCTCCATCAGAGACACTTTGGCAGAGGATGCTGTTACAGCACAGCATTTCCATTGCCTGCGTATGCTTGTGCTCCTTGTGCCCTTGCTAGGACTTGCACCTCACCTGTTTCTGTAAATACAGCAGGAGTCTCCAGGGCTTGGGATGTGCATTTTCCTGCCACCTCAGTTAATCTCAGAGGTTCATGAAAGCTGTTCCTGCCCTGCACAGCTCTTTCAAAGGTATTGGACTGGGAGCTGGTGGTTGATGGAGGGAGGGGCCATGCATCTTCTCTCCTACTACTCAAGAGGGCTGGTCCAGGGCCAGCAGAGAACACCACCGCAGTGAAGAACTGCATGGACACACCTCAACACAAGCCTGCCTCCAGCCTGTCTTGGTTAAGAGACACTGGTATGACTCCTCAAGCTCAAGCCAGTCCAATCTCCCTTTCTGCACCCTTTCTTCTTTATACTCAGGTTAACTTCCTCCTGGTGAGAACAATTAAGTACTTCTTTCCTACTTGCTCTTTCCCTGCCTCCTGTGTAATTTACAGCCCATGTTTAAGAAAAAGAGAGCAACCTGCAGCTACCCTTGTGAAATAGATGGGTCAGGCTTTGTCCTTGCCTTCCCTGCTGCCTCAGCCTCATTTGCCACTCCTCATGGCCCAGCCAGGCTCTGCTCCTACCCCTGATAAGGCACAGGATGGATGGATGTCCAGGGAGGGGTTGGTGGTCACTGCAGGATGGACCATCACAGACTACTTATTGGAAGTTACTAATGATTTGAATTCCTTTGGACTTTAAGTTTTGTTTTTGTCATTATTCCACACAGTTTCTGCATCCCAGAGTCTGACAAGGTGTAAAAACTGCTGCCCCTAGAATTAGTATGTCAGGCTAGAAAATAAGGATTTGCCATAAGAATACATAGAAAAGCTATGGTAATAGCTTATGCATCATTCCCACCAGCAAATTCATCTACATCATACCCAGAACACAGCAGTTTTGATATAATTTATTTGTCTTGGTCTTTTTTTCTTGCATAGGCATAAATTACAATCTGTTGATTAAAAAATAAAATTAACAAAACAGTGCAGCATTTGCAACAGGCTACAGTATCAAATACAAACTCTGCTCCTGTGTAGGGCAAATTGACAAGGGAGAACAGAGAGAAATGAAGTAAAATAAGGGAAATTTGCTCTGACAGCTGTTTCCCATTTCTCCTGCATCCCCAGGCTCATCTTCTGCAGCAGCATGAGGATGAAATACCTCCAGGCAGAGATGCACGTGCTGAAGCAGTAGTCTGCTGTGCCTTCTTTCACTCTGCAGCTCAGGAAGGTGTTGCAGCAATGGAGAGCAGCTGCCTGAGTGCTCTGGCTGCAGCCTGGCACCTGTGAGCAGAGCTTGGGTGCTGACAAATCGTGTGTAGTCTCACCATGCCTGCCTGGGACACCTCATGCAGTTGGCATGAGGAGACCACCAAAACCAGCACTAACCCCTGGAGAAGGGCATAAACCCCAAGGTGACCTCTCACTGATAGCTCCAGGGGGTTTTACCTTGGAACAACACACTTTAATCTCCAAAGGACAGGGCAGGCTTGCCCTGTGAAGCCAAATGCTCCCTACCCCATAGCCAGTGGTTAACAGCCCCTTGCAAGAAGCAGAGACCCATCTTAATCTCGAATCTTGGGGAAAAAGAGGTTCCCTCTTTCCCACCTCTCAGCACCATGCCCGAGTTACCACAAAAGCAAGAGCCCTGTCCATCCTGCCAGCCCAACACAGAGGGCAGGGAGCTAAAAGGGAAGTAAGAAATGTTTTTTTCCAGCCTTGTGGTTACAGCATTTGCTCCAGCAGCCAACGACCCCCTGGGGAAGGGGGAGAGCTTCATCTCTGCCATCACTCAAATACAGGAGCTGCTCTGCTCAACCCAGGACAGGTCTAGGCATTTATAAAAGCACAACGCCATGTGCACAGAGCACTCACGGACATCACTCCAAGGCAAGCAGGCAGCTGTAGACAAGTTTAAAATAACTTTGGCTGTGGCTGCCAAGAATTAAGACTATGCTCAATATAGGAGAGAATTTATCCTGGCTGGATTTGGCTGCAGATCTGCTTTCTCCCAGCAGCAGGGCCTCCCAGCACTGCAGGGAGCTCCAGGGGGTCATTTTAAGCTGCTGGAGATGAGGCTGCACCCTTCCGGCTCCCATCCCTTGCTCAGAGCAAAAAGACCCCTTCAAAAGGGATACACTAACATCATCCTCATCCCCTCCATCAGGCATGGAGCAGGTCAGGACTCAGCCCCTCTGCCCAGAGTACACTGGAGCATGCTGAAGGGAAACACTTCTTCAGCCTGCTCCCCTCCTCTGTCCCTCACCCTACAGTGCTTCAAGCAGAAAAGACCATATGAGACTCAATTCATTGTGCACCCCTAAGTGCTGGTTAGCAGGGGAAGGATGATGCCAGCATCAGATAGGGCCAAAACGACTAAACATGAGCCCTTCAGCTTTTATTTCAACAAAATACAAGACAAATGTGGAGGCTTTAAATACCATCCAAGAATGTAAGCCAAACTAGAGGCGATGCAGGCAGCCAGGAAGCAGAGTGCCCAGATGGCCCTGGCACTCCTCAGCTCAGGGAATGTCCCCATGCATCCTTCCTGCAGTCTCCTGCCACAGGGGAGGACTTCCTGCATTCTCCTGCCCCCAATCACACCCCTATGAAGAGAGGCAGGATTTACATGCCCACTGCAGGCAGAACTCCCCATCCTGCTCCAGCATGGCCAGGGAACCAAGCCACGCCGGTCAGGAGGAGGCTGCAGGGAAAGGGAGCCCTTCCAAGAAAAAGGAGATCACCCTGTGCCAGCCATATGCCATTGAGGACCAGGAGGTGACAGAGGCAGCCCTGAGCACTGCAGGCGGGGGGAGGCCCCATTGCTCCCCAAGGTGCAGGAGCACGCTGGCACCTGCAGGCCCTGGGGACTGCCCCATCTCCCACGCATGGAGAGAGTGGGGCAGAGCTCCAGCTCACTGCAGGCAGTCACTATATACAGATGCAGCCATGGACAAGAGGCCACAGCCACGCATTGCAGTCTCGGAGGATGTCTCCGGAGCAAGGAGGGCAGGATCTCCGGCACCCTGCCAGGCAGCAGTACACCGAGGACCTTGGCTCCCAGGTTCAGCTACCAAACCACCACCATCTCAAGGCCTGCATTTTAAATAGCTCTGCTCATCTTATTCTAGCTTATCCTACCGTGTGTGCGCTATTCTCCTACTAAACAAAGCTCCAGCCCTCTTCGCATCTAAGCCGCTCGCCCAAGCGGCATCACGTAACATTCTCTGGTTAAGTAGAAATCACGTGGAAAAAGGTTTTTGTTACTACAAAAAATAAAACCCCAAACACTGCCCCTGGAAAATATCTCCCTCCCCCCTCAAAAAAACAGAACCAACCCAAAAGGGAAAGCAGGTAACAGGAGTTTTCAATAGCATTATCAAGCTTAACACTGGGGAGCAGCCAGCCAGGGAGGCCAAACGGCATTGCCAATACCCAGCCACCAGCAGCAGGAGGGCCTGAGCAGACAGACAGCAGCACCAGGGCAGGCTCTGCCACCACCAATGCCAAATTCCTCCGCTCCTGCCCCCCCAAACCGTTAGTTTATGTTAATACTTCATTAATACTGTCTTATTTCCCCTCTGCCAGCACAGCATCAGATCTGGAGATCTCTACCAAAGCCAACGCCAAGGCAGGAGAAATGACCCTGTGTGGAAGGAAGAGAATCAGTGGCTGTGAGTGCTGCCTCCTACCTACGCCGGCAGCACTGAGCCGGTCACCACGGTCCCATACACCATATCGCACCCAAGCCTGCATGAAGCACATGGCAAAATTCCATACCCCTTTCCCAAGCCCTGGCAGCACTAGGCACACTGTTGGAAAGGAGCAGGCAGTGGGGATGAAGGGCTGCACAGATCCGATAAAAAAGGAGCTTGAAAAGTTAAAGTGTCCGATACACACTTAAGCCAGGCTGCGCCAGGACCCACGTGGGATGCTCTCGCCTTGCCACCCCGGTTCTTGGAAGAGTGAAAGCCTCACCCCTTAAATCCCAGCTCTTCTCCTCCCCCATGGGAAGCAGCTGCTGGCACATTCCAGAGTTTCTATGTGCGAAGCGGTGACCCAGACGAGCCCCTCCTGCTGTCAGCCCAGCAGCATCCTCATCCCACGCTGGGGTCAGTGTGCCGGCTCCCCGTGCACACGGAAGCGGTAGATGCAGGTGTATTCAAGGTGACCCCAATTGCTCAGCACCCGGAGCTCCACCAGCTGGTACGGGCCAATGGTGTCATCCTTGGGGAGAAGGGGAAGGAAAAACCTGAGCCCTCGAGAGGTCTCTGGGGCTCGGGGAGCCCAGGAGTCCCGTTGTCTTCTTGGGGTCAGGTGCTCCAAGAGCAAAGCACTTACCTCGAAGTAGAACGTTTGGATGGGATTGCCATTGTGGTTGTACGTGAACTGCCCAAGTAGAAGGCCTTCCTCCTCTCCCTCCTCCTTTAAACCCTATGGAGGGTGAGGGAGGCAGAAAGGGAGAACCAGTGGTGATTAGAGAGGGAGACCAGTGGCACACCCAAGACAGAAGAGGGAGATGGAGGCATAAGCACACTTGGTCTCCACTCCTGCTCTTCCAGGCCAAAACAGATAAATGGGGACAGGGACCAGCAGGGAGGGATGAGGAGGTAGAGACCAAGAGTTATACCCACTCAATCCCCTCCTTCCAGTGCTTCCCAAAACCCCTCCTGAAAAGTGGTGCTCTCCCTCTCCCCCTCAGCTCTGCTTCTTCCCCCTCTTCAGTGTTAAGACCAACCACCACATCAAGCACCCCACAACCAGGTATAGGGCTCACTACCCCTTCTCCTCCTGCACTCTCTCCCATGGCACCCTCCCACTGTGTCCCCTTGCTCCTCCCTCAGGTCACTCACATAGACAGCAAAGTCCTTGGGAGCACTGGGGATGGTTCCCTTGGGTGAGAGAGCTTTTGGGATGTGCTCCAGTGTCACAGCCGTGGGGCGGATGATGCTGGAGAGACGGATGACGGCAAAGCCCTGGGACCCACGAAACGCCCAGCAGTTCCCAGGGTTGACATCTGGCTACAAGCATAAGAGTAAGACACCAGCAATGTTACCACCACCAGCACCATTTTCTCCCTGACATCAGCCTGGCCGCTTGCTTAGAGCAGGAGCCAAATTAAACCCCAAAAAAGAACCAGCCCAGCTGGCCCTTCCCCACAGTGGGGTCTCACCCCGAGGGTGCCCACCTGCAAGATAACACGGGGGGACTGCGAGTGGTACCACAGGGGGATGCCAAACAAGCTCAGCAGCGCAGTCCGTGTCTCGTAGGTCTCTGAGCAGCGGGTGTTGATGACACTGGCCCCTGCCATAGACAGGGCACAGCACCAGGTAAGCTGCATACCAGCAGGTATGTGGTCCCCTCCCCAGGATGGCCCGCTCATCCCACATCACCTACCCGCCGACTCCAGGGCATAGTCAACCATCCCCACACGGTCCTCACTGTAGCGCTTCAGGGCCTGGTCCACGATGAGATGCACTTGCTGTGTGCGAGCAGAGAGTGAAAGGGAGAAAGGGCCAGGGCAGGCATCCTGGCCCCCACCCCCCTCCACCCCATGGGGACGGAGAGGGCGCAAGGACCTTCCTGCAAACAGCCAGGAGATGAATCACCGAGGCAAAAATGAGAGGACACGCATTTGGCTGGGAAGCCTTGTTAGAGGCTGCTAAAAATAGCCCAGAGAGGAGCTGTGCAATGAAGGGGCAGAGCCCAGGCACACCACCGCGCTTGCCGATCCCCGTCCCAAAAGAAAGGGTAGGCCTAGGGGAGGTGGAGTGTTCCCCAGCACATACCAGTCACAACCTTACAGCCTACCCAGTCCCTCCCAGTGCCATCAGCTGGCCCCTCCTGCACCATCCTGCAGGACTGATGGGAGCTCCTCCATCCAGAAAAGGAGGAACTGGCCAGAGCATCCTTCTGGAACCAAAACTCAGCCCCAGGAGCTGGGACCTTGCAGCACCACCATGGGTCTAAACTGTGTGTGTGCACAAAGCTCGTACGGACTGTAGGGACTGCAAATCCCAGCTTTGATCCCTCCCCTTCACCACCTCCGTAGGGAATTGCCAACAACAATTTCCAAAGCAAGCAGGCTCATTTTTTCCTTTGGTGTCATTCTGCTGAAATGCTTTGCCCCAAGTGACTCAGTGCTGCTGCTGAAGACAGGGGTAAACAAGATGCTCAAACCTTGATGGCATCTGCCCTGCCTTTTGGGTGAAGGATATGCAAGCAGAAGCTTGGATTTTAAGACAGAGCGAGCCCCACAGGCATGCAGATATTGCTACTGTGACTCTTCCAGAGCAGGGTGCAGGCACACCCCAGTGGAAGTGAGTAGCAGAGAAGGGATGGAGAAGTTTCAAGGAGAGGAGTTTCAGGGATGCTCTTGACAGCTGGGATACGAGCTCACAGTCGACATCCCAGCTATAAGGGCAGTCCCCACAGCTCTGCTATTTACTAGGCACATGTGCCACCCCCCCTGCACAAGCACAACGGGACACAGTCCCTGATCCCACACCTGCAGTCACCAGCACTCACCTCTTCAGTCACTCCCATGGTCCCCCCTTGCTGCAGCGCCACTCCGATCCCAGCATCCCGTGCTGACAGCCTCCTGTCCTCCAAGACTTTGTCAAGGATTTTACGCTCCAGGGCCTGGAGCTCTGCTTGCAAGTCTTCCTGCTGGACTACAAACCCAGCAGTGCCATCCCGCCGGGACTGTGACAGGAACTGACTGACCCATGCTGGGAACTGAGCTTCCACCTAAAACAGGGCATAGAGCTCAGACCCAGGGCACGTACCCTCGTGCCTCCCTCTGCTGAACATAGCAGAACTAGGGACTCACATCAGCCCGCGCTGCCTTCAGCTGCTCCAGCATCCCCTCCATGTGCTTCCCCATCACCTCCTGGTCTGACTTGAGGCTCACCAGCTCCCTCCTCAGTGCTGCCACCTCCTGCTCCAGCTTGCCCACCTCCCGCTGATAGCTCCCTCGCAGGCTCTCCTGTGCTGAGCTGTGCGGAGAGAAAGGAGCAAAAAGAACTCACACCAGCGGCAGTCACAGCTCCCCCCTGCAAACAGGGGCAGCAGGTTCATCCCCCTCATGGCCTGTACCATCTCCAGCCCCAAATGGGTTTAATTCCTGTAGCAATGACCTCTTCGATTGCATCTTATGGGAAAGCATCCCCAGCTCACTCCTCAATTGAAGGGCTGTGTTTCCCGAGTGATGCAAAACAATGGCCACGAAGATTATTTGCTGCAATGACCCTTTAAGCCCTGCTGGCAGCCAGGGCACTTTCTTGCCAACACACCCACATATCCATCCATCCCTCATTCCACGCAAGATTACGTCTCTCAACCTCTCCTTTGCCCCAAGCAAATCAGACTTGGAAACCCTTCCTATACCTTGCTGTATTTCACCTTGCTACCTGCCTGTCCCTAACAAAGCAGCAGCTCTGCTTGGACAGTACCATTACCTCTGCCATTCTGAGTTCAGCTGCAGCAAACGCGCCTCCATCTCCTGCCAGGAGAAGGGGAAGGGGTGAGACCTCTGATGCCAGTAGCAGGGATGTCCTGCCTGGGTACCACCACATGCTCATTCCCTTACCCTAGAGGCTTGTGCCATCTTCCCTAGGCGTCCATCTAGATCCCTCCGCACCTCAGCTCGGAGAGCATCCACCTCACCCTGCAGAATGAAGAACAGGGGTGAACATCAGAGCCTGGCCCCACATGCCCCCACCTTCCCACATGCCCCCCAAACCTTACCTGGAGGTGGCTGTTCATGTCAGTGCGGAGATGCTCCTTCAGCCCCGCGTCCCGGCGGCTCAACAGCCCCTCCAGCAGTGCCAGGACATCCCCTGAAGGTAGCTCCCTGCCTGCTGCCATGGCTGCTGCTCCCCGTTGCAGCTCCCATCGCGACATCTCGGCCTCCAGCACCTCAAAGCGTTTCTCCAGGGCCTGGAAGCGAGCCAGGAGCCGGTGGTGCCCCTGCAGTGGCAAAGGCAGGGTGTGATGCAGCTCCTCAAGGGGCCACCTGCTCCACAGGGAATCCTGTGACAGGAGACCCAGGCCACCCAGCCCCCAAACTCAATAGCATCCTAATCATCTGCTGCTTCCCAGGAGAGGGCAGGTGATTCCCCTAGTCCATCCCTGGGACACCCAAGAGTAAGACAGGCACAAGCTGGAAGAGCCACTTCCACCAGCATGGCAGGGATCCTTCAGCCATGGACCACACTGTGCCAGCTCTAGGCAGGCTCCCACCCCACCTGGGTCACCACCATGCCTTTGCCAAGGCTTACCTGGTCCAGCGTGGTCAGGTCCCCTGTCCCAGGCACATCAGAGGAGGAAAGCTTTCCTGCTCCCCACCATGGGAAGGCTGGGAGGCTGCGTGTTGACAGCCCATAGGGGTAGAAGTACCAAGCTCCTAGGCGTGCAGGAGGATGAGATGGTTAAAATGGCAGGAGACAAAGTGGGCGTGCAGAAGCTCAGCCACCAACAGATGCACCAGGGTGCCAGGAGCACTGAGCTCAGGACCATCCTACACCTCAGTGGTATGCACTGTCACTGATCTCAATCTCTCAGCGATTGAGCCAGGCCAACTCACCATAGGCAGCAGCAGCGAGGAGCAGGAGGAGCAACAACAGAAGCAGGGACCTCTTCAGCCACGGGTAGCGCCTGGAGCATGGAGAAGAAAAAGGTGCCTGTAGGACTTCAGCCACCTTCTCCCACCACACTCCTCTGGATGGGGACCAGAGGGAAAGCAAAGCCTACCCAGGCTTTGGCACAAGGCATCCACCCCACGTGTTGCATAGTCTATGGGGTACCCCCTCTCTGAGGTCCTGTAGACTTTCCCCATGTCTCCCCCATCCTGGTGTCCCACCACCACGCTCACCTGGAGAAGGGGACAGTACCCAGGTATGGAGCCGTGCCGGTGAGGCGGTGCCAGGCAGCTGCCAGCATCGAGAACAGCCACCCCGGGAACCTAACTGCAGGGAGACAAACCAAGCCTCAGGCAGCAGCCTGCCAAAGATGTGCCCTCTATCCACAAGGATGCTCTGCAGGCAGGTAAACCGCCTCCACCCAATGAAGGAACAGCACATGTGGAAAGGAGACTCCAGCAGGGAAGAAAAGGCAATGCTGCAAACACCCCTCCACTCACATGGTGCAGTGAACACCAGCCAGAGAAAGGAGCCCACCCGGGAGGCTGCAGATCTCAGCCCTGACCCGGAGCTACTCTGGCCTGAGTAGAAGTGACCTGGGAAGGAAGAAACAAGGCAATGAGTCACCAAACAGTGCCTGCACCTCTGTCTGTCACCCAGGGTGAAGGCTTTACAAGGGGTGGCATGCAGGTGGGGCTGGCAGCACCCTGAGCACGGGTAGGTGCTGGCCTGGTCCCCTTGGGGACGCTTTCCCCAGCATCCCTGCCACTGCAGAGAGGCCAGAGCATCCCTACCAGCATAGTCATCTTCCGAGGAGTACCCAGACGAAGAGGTATAGGTGTCATAAGTCTTGCCCTCCAGCAGCCCGTTGATCTTGCTGGACTCTGTGTCCCCAGTGCCTCTTCTCCTCCTGGTAGAGAACTCTCCACCTTCCCCAAAACAGAGTCCTCCTCAGAAACCACCCACCATGCCCATCCTCAAAGGGGGCAGCCAGCCTGGTGGGGCTGCCCCAAAGCCCCGCTGGTGCACAAAAGACAACCCCAGCTACTATGGGAGGGAGAAACATAAGGGAGAGCTCACCCCAATACGCGCTGCTGTCCAGGGCATCATGCAGCATGGAGCTGCCCAGGGCAGCGAGGCCCCGGCTGCCCCCCAGGTAGGACTCGCTCACCAGGGACTCGCTGTAGTAGGAAGTTTGGGTGCTGGGGGCAGGAGAGAGGCGCTTGGTGCTGCTTGATTTCCTCCTGATCGTCCTGCTGCTGTGGGCAAGAACAGGTTCACCAGCTGGGTTCACCAGCCGTGCACGGATACGGGAAGGGGATGTCACAGCGCACCCATGGGCAGAAACAGGGCCTTCACCCCACGCTTCCCTCTGCCCTGTACCGGATGGGGGCAGGTTTCGGAGGGTACAACGGCTGCTTTGCGAAAGGCGCTGCCGCTCATCCGCGGGCACCACTTCCGCTCGCACCGCTGTGGTTTTCCGGCCCGGCACTGGCAGCACACCTCTCTCCCGCCATCCCCCCCCAGCCACCCATGGCGGCGGGACAGGGGGGAAAGCAGAGGTGCTCGGGTTGGGAGCACCCCGAGGGCACAGCCGGTCCCAGGCAGCCAGCGGCCATGCTGGAACACAGCGAGCTCGCCGTCATGCTCCCTTCGGAAAGCTATCAGGGAAGGTGCCTGCTCCACGTTTGGGAGATGGGACGTCCCGCACCCCACTAACCTGCCTGTGCCCTCCTTGAAGGGGAGCTGCTGCCCCCCAAGCAGCGAGCTGCTGCTGCTGCTGGTCGCGGCATCGTCGTCCCCGGGGTAATAGCGGGTGGTGATGAGGCGCTGGCTGCGGCGGGACATGGCGGCGGCTCGGGACGGGGGAGGTTCACCTGCGGCGGTGGAGGGGAGACAAAGAAGCATCAGCAGGAGGGGAAGCAGAGGGAGGAAGGACCCCACTCTTGGGGGGTGCTGTGGGCGCTGAGAGCCCGCCGAGGGACACCTGCTGCCGCGGACCGACACCGCTGGGTCCGGGATGGAGCCGCCCGCCCGCTCCACCGCCACCGCGGCCGCCTTATAAGGTTACAGAGGAATATATATATCTCGTATACAAATGAAACCGAACATAAACATTTATACATATATACTTACATATACACACACATACCCCCTTCTCTTCTCCTCCCCTCCCACGGACCACCCAAGCAGGCACCCCCAGACCTTCTCCCCCCGCCGAGGCCACCAACCGGACCCGTTACCCCTCACACCCACCACCGTCGCCCGCAGCCCAGACCCGCACTCACCACCGTCCCTCACCGCACCGTTCCGTTCCGCTCCGTTCCCTTTTGTTTTGCAGGCCCCAACCCCCGCCCCGGTACTCCGCCTTACCCCGTTCCCCCCTCCCGCCGCCGCCCCGCCCCTCTCCGCCGTTCGCGCGCGCGCCCTCCGTCGCCGCTTCCCCCCCCCGCTTTGTAAGGACTCCGATCGGCTCTTTATTGCTATTGTTATCGCCGTTATGGTTGTTATCGCTGTTATTATCGCGATTGCTCTATTAGCGTAGCTTTATTGTTGTGATGGGGAATGGCTTTAAGATGGCAGAGGGGAGGTTTAGATCAGACATTAGGAAGGAATTCTTCCTTGTGAGGCGCTGGCAGAGGATGCCCAGAGAAGCTGTGGCTGCCCCATCCCTGGCGGTGTTCAAGGCCAGGTTGGACACAGGGGCTTGGAGTAGCCTGGTATAGTGGAATGTGTCCCTGCCCATGGCAGGGGTTGGGTCTGGGAGAGCTTTAAGTTCCCTTCTGCCCCAACCCAGTTTGGGATTCTATGCTTATCATTTGGGGAGTGATGGGAAGGGTCCATCCCTACCCCCTTGCTGCCCACAGGTCACCAAACACCTCAGCCCTGGGGGGCTTCCACCCTACACCCCCCATGCCCACTGAGGGCCGCGGGCAGCCCATGCTGCCAGGCAAGGGCAGGCCCTTGAGTACATACCGTGAGTGATGGCGACCGAAAACGGGGGCTCCTACTTGCTCCTCAGCCCTGTTTGGGTTGTGCTGGGGCAGACGGTTTGCCCGCCCCAATGAGGTGTCAAACTCCCAGCAACCCCACACAACACCCCAACCCCACAGCCAAACCCATCCCTGCGGCACGGGCAGCCCCGCTCAGCACCGTGTGCCCCCGCCGCCTCGACCGGGTGGGCAGGTTCTGCTGCTCCCCAGCCCCATGGCCTCAGACACCCCGTTACCATCCCTCTCCCCCATGGGCGCCCGGGCCGGCTCGGCAGTGGGGTGCGAGCCAAACCCGGCTGCTCCCGTGGGACCTTGTGCCAACGTGCCGGGCTGAGACAACAGCCGCCTCCTACGCTCCGTGTTCTAAATCCGACAGCTCCCTGTGGGAGTCGGCGAGGGGGGGGAACCGGCTGCCTATGGCTGGAAATGGTTGTGGGGCCGCAGCGTGGGAACGGCCCCGTTGGCTTCGGGTCAAGCGGCAAAAGGGCGGTTATAGAAAGGGTTAAAACCATGAAACCCTGTTGCAAAACAGCCCTGAAACCTCAGAACCTTTTCCTCCCCACGCCAGGATCTGGTGCAGAGGCTGGGGACCTGCTGCCAGTGTCTTGTTGGGGGGGGGGGTTGACTGCAACAAACCCCAATTCACAGTCCCCGGTCCTGTTGTGTAACACAGACAGATCCTCTTTGTCTCCCTTTTCTTTCTTTCTTTTTCTCCCTTTCGAGTCCATTTTTTGTGGCAGCCTAAATCTCCACTTGGATTTCCAGGGCAGCTCTGCCTCCCTCTGCACCAGCCACCCTTTCCCACCCTTTCCTCCGGTTTTCCATCACTCCACAGGTGACCAGCCAGGCCAGAGAGCATCTCCCTGTTGGCACCTTTACCTGGGGACACTGATGGTGGCTGTTAGCCATGGCACCTGCCCCAGCTGATGTAACCCTGCTGCGGATTAACCCCCGCAGGAGGCTCAGGGGATAAGCTGGGTGCTGAGCCACGGGGTACTAAATAGGGCGCATGGCCCCAGGTCAATCCATCCCCTCCCAAGAGGCACTTTTTCGGGTGGGGAGGGAGCTGGTAGCAGTTCCTGGAGGATCTGAGGGAATGCTGGGGGGGGGGGAAGAGGAGGAAATGGGGTATTTCCTCCTTGTTGCACCCCCAGCTCTGCAGCAAAGGTGGTGATGCTGGAGGTGTGGGGTCTTTTGGATTACGTTCTGGGGGTCACCAGTGCACCGTAGTGCTGGAAGGGGTTGTGGGGGAGGCAGAAGGAGCTTTCCAACTGCTTGAGTTTGGCAGCTTGTCCAGGGAAAGGCAGGAAAGAAGGACAGAGAATGTTCCAACCTTTTCCCAAAAGGCTTTGGAGGCCTGAAGAGACATGTCCAGGCAAGCAGGGACAGGCCATGGCTGGGAAGGCAGCCCTGGTCGGGGAGGTCTCAGCTCATCTTCTCCACTAGGCCAACCTTTTATTTAAATACCCTCCCTGTCCCAGCCATCCCTACACCCACTTTCCTGGTGCATCACACCGCCGGCTCCAGCACTGCCCAAAACCGGTGCTATGTACACAGCTCTCCGGATCACCCTCACCAAAACACCCCAACCCCGTGGGGTACACCTGTCACACCCGTGACCCCACATCATCCACCAGCACCTTGTCCGGCTGGGCTGCCCCGGCCAGGCAGTGTCCCACCACTGACAGCACCTTCCCCAGGCGCCGGTCCAGCGCCCGCAAGTGGGGCTCAGCCAGGATGGGGGCCAAGGGGTCGGTGGCCATTGCCTCCCGCAGCAGGTCGCTCAGGCGGTAGGATGGGGTGGCCAGCAGCTGCAGCCGCAGGTAGGTCGACTTCTTGATGCTGCCAAAGATGAGGAGGGAGAAGGGTCTCAATCCAGGGAGTCTCTTCCCAACGGCAGCTTCTGGAGCGCACTGTGGGAGCCCCTTACCTGCAGCATTGCCGGAGCGGGGCCAGGATGGACAGTTCGTCACGTGAGTGAGTGCCGAAGCTGGAGGAAATCCCATCAGTGGGCACCAGGACAGCATAGCCCCACAGCTCAAAGCCCAGTGTGGGAGCATTTAGGCACAACCCGTCGTTTCCCACCACCCCTTTGCTAGGATTGCTTTACCCGCGGCCATTGTCCAGGTGGAGTAGGAAAGTGTCATTCCCAAATTTCTCGAAGGTCTCATAGTGGTGCCGATCCATATTGCCTGCAGTGGGGCAACAAATGTGCCATAGGGTGGTGGGCTGGAATGTGGGAACAGGGGCAATAGAGCACGCTCCTGGTGTGAGAACAAAACCCAGAGACTGGGGAAAAAGGCTGGGGGCACCTCTAAGGTGCCTGTCTGGTAGTCATGGCCGTGGAGTGGGGGGACCCAAGCAAAGCCCCACTCCCTTCTCATCCCGGCAGCCCCATGGAGAGAGCCAAAGATGGGAAGATGGGAAGCTCTCCAAGTCAGATGATGCTGTGAATGGGGAGGAAGGACCATCCCTAGGAACAGGAGAGGCAGTGCAAGCCCTGGGGAGCATTGTCACATCCTGGCTGCCCAGGGGCTGCCCATGGAAGCTTGCTCAGAGGTGCTTCCTGTGCCCGGGGTGTCAAGCTCATCCTTTGGTTTCTGCCTGGCACGTGTCCTAGTGGCACAGCCCTTTGCTCTTTGTTTGGGTAAGAGCCCAGCTCTCTGCAGCCTGAGCAATGATCTGGCCAGCAAACCTCACAGGGCACGGAACTACGGGACATGAAGCTGTTTAGGTCTGTTAGGCCCCAGCACCAGCACGGTAGGGCTCACCCATGAGGAAATCAAGGACCGACATGTCGATGAGGTCGAGGAGGCGATGGCCCCTGTCATAGGGTGGTGTCTTCCGCACCTGGGCACAATAGTTGGGATTCAGCTCCCACCTGCGGGCAGAGGCCGAGTGTGGGACATGGCTATAACAGCAGTCACGGGGCAGCCCCCTCCTGTCCCACTGTTCTGCTGCTCCATTCTTCACTATGAGTGTGGTGAGGCCCTGGCACAGGCTGCCCGGAGAAGCTGTGGCTGCCCCATCTCTGGCAGTGTTCAAGGCCAGGTTGGACACAGGGTCTTGGAGCAACCTGGTCTGGTGGAAGGTGTCCCTGCCTGTGGCAGGGGGTTGGAACTGGATGAGCTTTAAGGTCCCTTCCAACCCAAACCATCCTATAGTTCTGTGATTCCATGTCCCCATGCCCCCTCCCTCCCTGCAACCCAGCTCACTCAGCTTTCTTGCTCTTGTGGTAGGAGCGGCGCCAGGGGCTGCGCCAGGAGCGGCGCTTGGCCAAGGCCTTGTCAGGCAGCAGGGCAGCCATGGAGCCCTCCAGCCGGTCCGGCTTTCCGCAGAGGGCATGCTCGGTGGAGCAGTAGTAGGAGCACTCCCCGTAGAAGCAGACGTTGCCCGCTGGCCAAGGGGACAAAGCAAAGGTTGACAAAGAGCCTGCTACCCCCATGTTTGGCGGTCCAGCCGACAGCCAGGTGAGGATGCTCCATGCATCGTGGCCATGTACCACCAGCAAAGGAACGGCAGGGAAGGCTTTGAGGAGCACTGCCCCACAGCAGGGGATCCAGTGGGAGCTGCAGCAGTCCCCAAAGGGAATGTTTGCCCCGGAGCACAGGAACCTGGGCAGGGGCAGCCAGCTCCAGGTTTGCTCCATGAGGAGCAGGAGAGGAGGGACAGCATAAAAACTCACCTGGAGAGATGAAGAAAGTCTTGGCCAGTTTCTTGTCCATGGTGATGTCACGAATCTCCTTCGTTATATTGACCAAACGGCCAGAAACTGGGGGGATTCGCCGGAAATCCAGAATCCTGAAACACAGAACTTGGGACCATTCCTTGCTGACCCCCAGCTGGTTTCACTGAGAGTCATTAAACCCACCATGAGATGCAGGAATCCCTCACACAGGGAGGAAGAGATGGGATGAAGGAGCAGTTTCTGTGCCGCTTTGCTGTCGTGGGAGAGCAGAGCTGGATGGGAAGCTTGCACTCACCTGTCCAGGTGGAAGGCTGCAATCTCTGCATTGTGCCGCTCAAAGTCCGAGAAGTAGAAGAAGTCGATGGGGGTCTCCTGGTCCCGGGTCTGCCTGGGAGGAGAAGGGAGGATGGACACGACAGCCATTGGACAGGGTACAGGGTCCCCCCGAGCACAGCCTTGGCTCCAAACCAGCCCTCACCCTGTGTCCCTGGTGCCACTGGAGACACAGCCAGACCCAGTCTCCTCCAGTTGCACCCTGCGGGGTGGTGAAGCCCCAAACCCCCCAGCCAGGCCCCCATGCACCAACCCAAGGGCTGGGAAGCCCTCAAGGACTGGAGGATCCGGATTGGTCCTCATAGACCATCTTCTTTCCACCACTGGAGGTCACTATCCCATCACAAGCTGCTCCCAGGCTGCCGCAAGCAGCAGCTGGGAAGGCGAGGGAACGGGACCATCCCGCTCGCCTCAATTTGGGGGGTGTGGGGGGGGCTGAAGCGAGGCTGAACACGAAGCACTTCTCCCTTTCTGCCTCCCTTCTCTCCTTTAGCCGCTCTTCACCGCCTAATGGGACCGCATGGGGGGAGAGTATGGGGTTGTCCTTGGCTCTACTCACTTCATGGGCTTGAAGAGGGCCTGCCCGTAATTTGGGAACGTCATGATGAGCTTCAGCTGGGTCCCGCCGGACTTCTGGACTGAAAGGGAGCACACAGGGATGAGGGAGGCAGGCAGCTGGCAGGGGTGCAGGCAGGGGTGCAGGCAGGGAGGTGGTACCCGAGCTGACGATCCTCTGTGTGGCCAAGTCCAAGAGGAGAGTGGCCATCAGGGGGTCCCGGCGGGGGTACAGCTCATAGCGGTTGATGCCAACGTGGAATTTGAGCCAGCTAGGGTAGGTGTCGTAGGCCGTCTTCCCTGTCGGGAGGAGCGTCTCGGCTTTACTGCTGCTGACCCTGCAGCCCGGCAGCCACCGCCACCCCAACAACAACAACAGCGTTTAGTTGGGATGGGACAGGTCCCACATCCCCTGGCCTTTCTTGGGACCTGGTGCATGGAGGGTGAGGCAGGGGGAAGGCCCAGCATAAGCCCAGGATGTTGGTGAAACCCCTCACCCTGTGTGCCCCTCACCCTGTGTGCCCTCCATGGGGCTCCTGGGCAGATCCCACTCAATGTGGGTGGCCAGGAAGATGTGCTGGGGTTGCTGGAGGGGCTCAGTGTCTTCCCTTACATCTGTGCAGGAAATCCCTGGACTAATCCTGCTCCTCTCATCCATGCCTTTATTTCCCTGCTGGGGCTGCTCGTCTCATAGTTTTTCCCCAAGTGACTAGCTCCTGGGCATACAACCAGCGACACCCCCATGTGCTCCCTGGGAACACACATGCATCCATAAAACCGGGGTTGAGGAGCAGGGGCTTCGCAGCCATCCCCAGCACTGACCTCAGCTCCCACCCTCGATGTCGGGCTCCCCTTGGATGGGTTTATCCCACACCCCTGGTTTCCCTGGGGAGATGAGTTTGCCACTATCCCTATCTCTGTGCCTCCAGCAAAGCTGCAGTTTCCTGGCATTCATGGGGCACTGCGATGGGACAGTCTGACCAAGGGCATCTATAACCCAAATCCATCTCTCTTTCTAGGAAAATGCAGCCTGTGCCCAAATTCCATCAAACCAGACCCATCTCCCACAGTTATCCACAGGAGAGGTGTCCCTCAGAGACAAGGCAAATGCCCGTCTGTGAAAATCAGCTCTTAAACCATCCTGTATTGTCTCCCAATTTTAGCAGCCGCTGCGACTGGAAGGTGTGCTTTCTATAAGGAAGCTGCTATATGTTATCAACACTAAAGCTTTTAATATCTTTCCTCCTAATTAGAGGTTAGTAGTCCAGTGATAAAAATAGGCAGTCGGCAGCGGTGAGTCACCATACGGCCGAGCCTAAAGGGGTCAGGCGATGCCCTGTGGAATACAGGACAGGAACAGCCTCACGGTTGGAGGTAACCTACATTGCAGGCTTTGCATCTCCAGCATGCTGGGAGAGGGGATAAAACTGTTTAGAAACCTGGACTGGGGACTTCCTCATATGTAAAGGGAGAGAGCAAAGGCGAGTCTGCACTGAGGAACGGAAGGAGACAAGGAGATCACCCGAAAGATACCTTACATAATATTGTGAATAATTCAAGAGTCTCCTTTGGCTTTGCTGTGTGCTAAAGGCTTCTGGGTAGCAACCCAGAAACTCAGGGCTGAGACAAGATTTGAGGTTTGAGAAGAGTGCACTCAGCAGTCAGGGCCCCTCTGGGGTTAAGATGCTGGTCTATGCATGGAAACGATGTGTTTGTCCCTGCTGCTTTGTCCCCTCAACCCCACCTGTCCCCCCAAAGCAAGCCAGGGCTGAGCTCGCTCCTCACCATTCATCACTCCCGCTGCTGTGCAGGCTGAACTTCTCCATGGGGTTGACGACAAACAGCTTGTCTTTCTCTGTCACCGCTGGGATTGGGATGTTGTAAAGAGGATGCTCGAAGAGTGCCTCCAGCTTTGATCTCTCAGTCTGCCCTGTACTCCCCTCTCCGTGCGGGCGCTGTCGTCCCAGCTCTCCAGCCCTTCCCTGCAGCTGGGAGCTCTTCTCCAAGGAGCTGTTGCTGCCGCTAAAATCCTGAAGGATTCTCAGGCTCAGCTTTTTGGGGCCGGCCAGCACAGGGCTGCCTGATGGGACACTCAAGGCTTTCAGTGCTTTCATGTCGCAGCCACAGCTCCTGCAGGCTGCAGGGAGAGCCAAATCCATCACCAGGTGCACCAGGAGGGCCAGGAACAGGAGAAAGAGGAGCCTGACTTTACATTTCCTTTGGAAAAGTGTTTGCAGCCGGCGTCGCATCTTTCCTCACCTGAGATGCTCAGCAAGATGTGGGCAGCCACCCGGGGCTGAGAGAACTGTTGTGGCTGCAGCCTCTGTGCGAAAACAGGAGCAAGGTGTCCTGAATTTAGAGCACCACAGTAGAACAACAACCAGTACAATAGAAGAGTCTCAAGAGTGATCTGTCACTGCAGCACCTCATGGGGTGACACCTCCGGGATGGCAGTGGGATGGGGCAGGAGGTTGCGGGGAGTTTATCAGTGCTGATAAGGGGCAAGCTGGCACCACCACGGTCAGTGTGAACAGGTCAAGTTCCAAATCAATAGCCACCAAGCTGGCCCGGAGACAGCAATGGCTGCAGATAACCCTCGCACCATCCTGTCCCTCCATGCTGTCACCCACATCGGACTGCAGAACCTTTTTTGTATACAGGACATCAAAGCAATTCTGCCTCTCTGCAGCACCCACCCTGCCCAACACTTACACAGACCCCGTTCCAAATGCCCACCATATCCACACACTTGTAATCCAGGAGAGTTTTTGCTCCTGTTGCTCAGACAGAGCAACTCTATCACCCTTAAATATCTAAGGGATTAAAACCACTTGATCTCAGCCCCCTCTCAAAACCACTCAGATTAAGTAAAACGAAGAGAATGAGTATCAGCATCGCTGGGAGGGGAAAAACTGGCCTTGGCAGTGTAAGGAAGAGCTGCCAGGCAGGCAAGGCTCATGGGCAGGGATGCTCACAGGGCCTCTGAAGCAGGCAGAGGAGGTGGGCAGGGAGGAGAGGGGATGCTGCCTGCTCCCTCAGGCATCAGCACAGAAGGGCAGCAGTACCTACTGAGCACTGGGGAGGACTGGCAGCTTGTGGAGGGGAAAGGCAGCCCATTTTTATCAGGAATTCACTTTTCCAATGACAACCAGGGACACAGAGCTTGGCTGCATGGGCAAAAAAGGTTGGTGACTTGTAGGGAGGGAACTTTGGATTTGTGAAGGGCCAGAGAAGCACGAAAACACCCACAACAAGCCAGGGGCTTTGAAATCCAGAGCGATGTTTTTCCTCTTTCCGATTTCCCAAATGATGCAGAGGACACATGAAATCTAACGGGCCAAGTGGTCCTTCCTCACTGTGTGATGTACCAGCAGCCAGCTTGGACATCCCTGCTCCAAACCGGTGAGGTACGATGAGCAGCAGGCAGGAGGGTGTACACGGGAGGGGCTTTTCCAGTGCCATCCCTGTGCTACCCTCTCACTCATGCTGCCCTCTCTGCACCGTCTCCTGCGGGCTTCGTCCATGCCAGGCTCATCCCCCTCCCAGGCGGTGCGGAGGGAACACGGCGTTCCCAGTGTTCTTGGCTCTCTGTGTCCCACAGTGTGACAGTTGCCTGGAAACCATCTGTGGCTGACACCATCAGCCGCCCCAGATTCAGCCAGCTCCGCGTTCCCCTTCCGAGCCTTGTGCTGACAAGATGGCCGATGGGAGCCAGAGCGATCCGGGAGGAGGAGAGTTTTCCTGCCTGGCTGCTGAGCTCGAAGCCCTGCGGAAGGAGCTGGGAAGGGGAGCAGATGGCTTCCCCCCCCACACCAGGGAGGGGAACATGGTGTCTTGCTCCAGAAGGTTTGCTGGATCCAGCCCGGACATAGGGTTTGGAAAGAATACACCTAGGAGGGGCTGTAGCTGGAACATGGGATGGTTAGGTCATTGCTTAGCAGAAAAAAAACACCAACAAAACCCATGTGCTAACAGCTTGCATCAAAGGAGCTGGGCTCGGCTCCCAGAGCAAGGCCACGGATTTCTTTATTCCATAGCTAGCCCTGGGACACCAATGGAAGAGGGAGACACACTTCACACACACACACACACACCCCACCCTTTCCAGTGCTCCAGACCAGCTCCAAACTGAAACCTCCCCCCCCACCATTCTGAAGCCAGAAGAGAACAGAGATCCTATGGGCCAAAGCCATATTACTGACCAGAAATCCCATCCCTGAGCTAGGGAAGCTTGCAATCCTACCCCCCACCTTGACTTAGCATCCCATTGGAAAGTGGAAGCCAGGGGATTAGGTGGGGGCACTTGTCACTTTTAGTGCTTCAATGCTGGCATTAAATATTAACCACAGGATTTTTCAGCGAGTCAGACACGAGCCTGCAGCAACAGGGAAGAGCTGGAGAGCTTCAAAGCCTGCCCCCATCGCCTGACAGCATGCGGATGTACCTTGTTGCCATGACATCATAACAGAGAAGCAGTTGAATTTGCACCTCTTTCTTCCCATCTTCCTCTCCCCACCATCGCTCCTTCCATCTTCCCAGCACCTTCTCTGCTTCTCAGCAGGTTCAAGCCACCCCTGGGGTGGAGGAAGAGCTGTATATCCAAGGACATTTCCACCACTGGCATCATGTCAGGACTCCCCAGCAGCTGATAATGATGCTTCCCACCTCCCCTCAGTGGGGAAGGATGAAGTCATGAAGCACAGCCCATGAGCTGCTATTGCAGCTTTCCAGGATGGGCAGATAGAAAGGGTCATTTTGGCTGGCACTGATGCATCACCATGCGTTTTTCATCTCATTTTCCACATCTGACTCAGCCCCATGCTTTGATGGGTAACAGCGGCAACATACAGGGGCAGGAAATGAGAGGGAGATGAGAACACCACAGCAAGGCACCTGTTGCCAACTTCCCAACTTTCTGTTGAAAAGTGACAAGGTAAAATTCCTCAGCAAGTGGCTGCAGCTTTATAATCAAAAGCAGGTAGGCCTTAGAGGCTCATCAGTGACAGGGATGACTCTTGTGGGAAATGTCAGGAGACAATCCCTGATCCATGAACCAGCTTTGAGCAACCAGGTCTGGTGGAAGGTGTCCCTGCCCATGGCAGGGGGTTTGGAACTAGATGATCTTTAGGGTCTCTTCCAACCCAAACCATTCTATGCTTCTAGGATACAGACATGCCAAAAAGGCAAAAGTCTTTTAACATAGAGGCCAGCACAGCATGGCTCAACTTGCAGTAGGCAGGAAAATCAGTCTTATTGAACACTTGACTCAGAGCAGGGGCCTTGACACAGCTGTTTTGGGAAGCTGAGGTTCATGCTTTCGTGTACAGGGCATGCAAACCAAGTAAGATGGGTTGGCTTCTTCATGGTCACATCTTGTGGGAAAGCTGTTACCCTTGGAAACAAAATATCCTGCTGCTCTCTTGTGACTCCTTTGCACTTACCTTGGGGGAGTAACAGGGCTGGAGTCACTTGTAGAATTCACACCTAGCTCACCTCAATCTGGTTGCACGCTTATGCTTGAGAAGGCTGGGGAGCAGTCAACGTTTGCTTACTGCTGATGCAGGTCATGGAGACATTAGCTTTGGTCAGCTGGTGGCTAAAGAGATAACAAACTGGTCACAAGGCCAAAAGATTGGGTGCTGAGGTAAGCAGCTCCCTGTGGTCACCTGCAGGTCACCATGACCCTGCAGAGATGCTCATGACCAGCATGTCTGCATTTACACACAGCAGTTAATTATTCATTAGTGCGAAGGAGGCATGGCTGAAGGTATCACCATGCTCCAATGCATGGCACTGCAAAGATGCTGGCTTTACCTCAGAACCTAGAAGAGGTAGAAAGCAGTGGAAGAGAAAATAATCTTTTCCATGTGCCAGCTGCAGAAAGTGCCAGGCAACAGTGCTGTCTTCATGTAAAGACAGCAAGCTGGAGCGAGGCAGTCACCACACCAAGAGACAGCTCAAGGAATTTGGACTCTTCTACACTGTACAGCCATCCTGCCACTGTGATTCACCATACACAGCTGGTATCATGCTACCAGTTACATGCCCCTCCAACCTTGCAATTCCCTTCCACCTGATCCATAAGGAATTATGTGAGAAGGTATTTGGCCCAGCCAGCACAGATGGTCCAAATTTGAAATAATTTCTAGTTGTCTTCAAATTACTCTCTTGGCTTATAGAAGAGCTCCTGACATGAAAAAGTGGAGGAAGGCCATCCCTAACATCACACTGTGATAGAGAATAGGAGCAAAAGGAATTGCAAGAGCCTCCACCAGTTTGATCCACCACAGGCACTAATGCAGAAAGATCCTTTGGACTTGAACTACAGATTCAAGTGTGGCCTCTCATAAAATACAAAGTGCCAGCGGTACTGCTGGTGACATTCTGGGAGGAGAACTTTGAAAATCAAGGAAGTCACAAACACAAAGGTCAGAGCAGAGGCACACTGGCTGGGCAGACGATACCAGCATACTGCCTCACTGCTACTGCTTAGACAGCTGAGTGGACTTTGTCCAGCAGCACTGTAGGCCTGGCAGCCCTCCTCATCATCACTGCTTGCACTGATGAAATGCACTCAATAGGGAGGATGAGACGGCACCTACGAGTCACCCAGGAAACATACAGGACGGAGACTGTCCTCTGCCTGAGCTACACCATTGCTTGCTTACTTCCATGTTTCCTAAACTACCTTTCCTTCCCATCCTCCAGTTTGGAATTTCATTTTAGAACAGACACAAAAAAGGACATTTTCCTAAATTTTTATTGTAAAAACACAGTTCCTCAGATTTATATAAATAAGCCATGTACGTAACATACACTGACGTGTGCTCCATCCTCCAGCACTGACAGCTTTAAAAAATGAAACAGGCTAAAAGAACGCAAGTCCAAAAAGACGTGAGGCTTCTGATGTGACAACTCACATGGAGCCTCCTTCCCTCAGCCTCCAAACAAGATGCTGAAAGTACACAGCACTTGCAACACCCCCAAAAACTGACAGGGAGGCATTTGAGCCTTATGAATAGTTCTCACCCACTTCCCAGGCATCGTCAGCAGCCTGTGTTTTCATGCTATCTCAGTAAGCAGTGGGTGAGAAAGGAGGGGGCAGTTTGCATAGCAACCTCCTACACCCAGACAGCTCAGCTGTTGTACCCTCCCAAAAGAAGTGGGGAAGGGCAAGCCAGGTCTGCTTCCCTGTGGCTCACACCTCCACGGGCAGCCTTGGCACTGCCAGTTCTGTACTTTACATCTTAGAAGCAGGGAAGATGGTATTCAGAGAGAGGACAGGTGCTTGCCAGAGCCGTACCATGCGGTACTAGGGACGGCAGAGAAGAGAGGACACAATGTGGATCAAGTGGGAGGGGGAAAAAAAAACCCTTAGGGCTAGATAGCACCTTTCCTTTTTCGCTTCCCCCTCCTAACACTGCTGTACAGCTTTGCAGCATGTCGTGAGATTACCTATTCCCCACCTCCTTCCAGCTTTGGCTCAGACACCAAGGAAAGAGCCACAGACAAATGAGAAATCCCATGAGCAAGGACAGGACAGCTTCGCAAGTTTATACACACACGCGCGCACACACACACACACACACGCAGCAACTATATGTATCCCATGGAACTGTCGCGTCAGTATGGAAAGAAATAATCTTGACATTTAACTATTAAAAATAAAGCCCCACCTCCAGATTGTACAAAAACTGTCAAGAAAAGGAAGAAATCTCTTGTATGCGGCGACTCCAGGACCCAGCCAGATGTCAGGAGCACTTCCAGACGCACACGGCCAGGCTGCCACCAAAGAACATGTACAGCAGATTCTTCACCTCGTGAGTGATCTCAAAGCCAAAACCTTCCCCAATCACCACATGCCAGGAGGACCCAAATTTCTTGTCCATCGTCTCTTTGATCATCTTGGCAGCACTCTGGAGAATGGTAAGGAGAGCATAGGGTGAGACAGAGCAAACAGTAAGACTTTATGCAAGCATCCCCCTAGCTGTCTTCTCCCTTCAACAGGCTACTCAAGCCATGGGCAACAGGTACAGCCACTGTCCTGCAGGTACTGGGAGCTCCCCAGAGATATGCCCAAGGGTAAACCAGGTCTCTGTCTTTACCTCTCACACAGCAGCAAGGAGTAATTAAAGAACTGCATCTAGCAACCATTTCCTTCATTCACACAGTCTGAAGCAAGAGGTCTGGCTTAGATGCTGACAGAGTTATGTGGGGGGCAGTGAGCATGAGAGGAGATTCAGGTCACTAAGCTGCAGCTATTTTTACAGAAGTCCATTTCTTTCTTCCTCCAGCTAATTACCAAAACACTGAAACTAGGCTGACTTTTAAAAGGCTGTTGCTTCCCCTAGATCACAACCTGCTTGATCTAAAAAAGGAAGATGATTTTGCAGCGACATGAGGTGTCTCAGGCATGATGGGACATAAGAAATATCTGGCTTCATAGCCTTGTCTTCTTGCTCCAACATAAAACTGCTCCAGCAACAAGCAGTCTGTGCCAGGCCCACGGAGCAAGGTGTGCCTTCCTTGGTTATCAAAGTTAAGGGCAACCTTTCCAAAAGCCATAACTTCTTCATCACCCCCTATTTATATGGTCTCAGTAATTTCCTTCAGGAGGCTAAAAGCCAAGAGAGAAGACTGCACAGACAGTACCTAAAGGTTCAAAGACTTTTTATGTACTCATCCCTAAACCAGGAATCTCCACACAGTTCTGAATCAAGCCCTGGGATACAGGGCATTTTATGATCAGAGCGGAAGCATGTTACAGGAAAGACAGGATCAGGAAAGGGGTATGGCTTGGCAGGCAGCATTGCTACCGATCTCTGCTTCCTGCAGGAAAGCAAAGTGCCATTGTGGACCTTGCTGACAAAGCGAACCGAATCTAAGATCTAGACAAGATCTTTGTTTTCCTCTGTCCTTGCTCAGTGCAGAAAGAGAGTTATAGGATGTTAGGATGTGCCTTCACTCTGCCCTCCACCCTTAGCCGTGTTTCTGCAGGTTCCCTGATCTGCAGCAGCCATTTTGCGATGTGGCTAGTACCTCGTTGTTGGTGGCATATTTCTCACATGCTGTGACACACAGCTCCATGGCTTCTACACGCATCTCCTCTGGCATGTCTGTGTGCTGGAAAGAGAAAACCAACAAGAGGAACTAAGCAGAAAAATAAGAGCTAGACACAAAACAACAGTAAGCAACCCTCACTTTTGCACACAGTATAGCGGGGGCATAGACTGCTGGGTGTGGGCAAGAGGCAGCTGGTCCTGTGACTTTTAATGCCTGCTTCAAGGTGGGAGGGCATCACCACAGGCTTGTCTGTACATCAAGCATTTCCACTGTTTCAAAGAACAGTAAATATGAAAATGCCTTATTGCACTACAAGTGATCCACTTGTTCCTTTGTCCCAGCCAATGCAGAATTCTTTTCTATCTAACATTAAGACTAGCACTAAGTAAGCACAGCTTAAAGGAGGAGGCAAATACATTTGTGAGCTTTATTGTTACAAGGTGAAGGGAAAGCATGTTAATTTGGCTCAAATCACCATCCTTAATTATTGCCATAAGCATAACAAAGAGGTGTAAGTTAGGTAGCCTTTTCTTCCTCTTCTGCTATCTGGCTCAATAGTGAGAAACTTTACTCCAGCTCCCCTAGTGAAAAAAAAAAAACAAGCAAGCTGCATTCAGAACACAGAAGAGGGCTCCAAAGGCAGCATGTTCAGTCTATCAGATAAATCACTTTACCCCAGCCTTCCCCTGTTTGAGGGCAGGGAACCATGGCTAATGAATTTCCTTGACAGAGGTCAAGGAAAGGGAGAAGGCAGCAGTGATGACCAGGATCCCATCACAGGACCATCAGCACATATATTCTCACAGCAGCTACTCACTGGGAGAAATTCTAGTTTGGAAGGTTCATAGAAGGAAGATAGAATTTCATATCTGTAACAGTAATAAACGTATAATACATCCCTCTTCTTACCCTAATCAGTGGAAAGGTGTGAAGTCGTTTATATTCAGCCTCCTCCTTTTTCCCCTCCCCAGTGTCTGCCATGGTCCTTCTGCAGTGACTCCAGGAAGGGGTGGAGGGGCTGCCTGGAGCTCAGCAAGGTGCTGCAGCACAGGCAGCAGTCAGCTCACAGAGCCACCTCTGTCAGCACAGGCAGAGCAGCTTCAGCAGGAGGGGAAACAACTCAGCCCAGAGGACGCTGCTTGAACAAAAACAAACACAGGAAGAGTAAGAGAGCTTTGAATTAAAATGGGAGGCCAATAAACTATTACAAGGATATTTTTAAACCCATCTTACCATTACTTACTACTGTTGTCACCCCCCACGCACTTAAGAGTGTTATCTTACAGACCATTAATGCAAACAAATTTAAAAGTCATATCATTTTCCATAAACAAGGCTCCAAGAGCACAGCATTTCTCAGAAGCACCAACTGAACTTGAGGGAAGAGCTGAGGCAGGGTACAGCTTCTGACAAGGGAGGGGAGAACAACACATCAGCCTATTGATTAATTCCAAAAAGATTTTCCCAGGACACTATTATCTGAAAAGGTTTCAGCCTGTGCATGACAAGTGAAGGATAAGAGTATTTTAGGAACAGGATTGGTGTACGTGTCTGGACGGAAATAACAGGAACATCTTGGTCTGCTTAGCGCACTCGCTCCTCATGTCCCCAAGCATCTGACATCTCAGGTGGACGAGATGGGAAAGCCTGACTGTGCCTCCGGGCCGAATTAACCAACCTGCTTCTACTTGGGCAAAGCAGAGGCGCAGCACTTTCTAAATGGCAGATTAAGAATAGCTCACTGTCATCCTGCCCATGGCAGGGGGGATGGAACTAGATGATCATAAGGTCCTTCCCAACCCTAATCATTCTGTGATTCTATTACCTTCCCTCTGGTCCTCTCAGAGCACTTTCCTACTCAGAAGAAACAAGGCTGATCCGATATTAAAAAGAAAACAAAATAAACACGATGTCAGGCAACACTATGCAGACCAAGCATTTATGCCAAGCATGCAGAGATGGTGGCTGAAACACCAGCTCTCTAACAGACTACCAGCTCTCACATGAGGGACTTTAAGACGGATAGACATCCCCACCACAATCTCCACAGGACAGAATCGCGCCTGGCCGGCACCTGCATCTCTTAGCAAGGTAAACACCGGGAGCCACTTCAATACCCAGTTTCTCCATAGGACGACCCTGGGGCCACAGACCGAGAAGGGCCGGGGGCTGCCCCATGGGCCGGCAGCAGTTTCCACTGGGAGAAGCCATTTATAAGGTCAGGGAGGCAGGCGGTGGGTCGGGAAAGCCACACCACAGTCCCAGCGGCAGCCGGAGCCACTGGACACCGAGGGGCACGTCAAGGAAGAGCCTCCAGAGCAGCACCACCCAAAGGCCGGCACACAGTCTGAGAAGGCCGCACAGCCGAAGCGGCCCCCTCACGCCGACCGGCCGCCATCAGCCCCACGAGAACGAAGGAAAGAGGGGCTCGTCAAGCAGCCCTCAGCGGAGCAGAGGGAAGGGGACAAGCCGGCTCCAGGCACGGCCTCACCTGCACCGCCGACGCGGCCAACGCCACCACCCCCACGCCGGTTGCTAAGGAAGAGCCGTGCTTGTCGTAGCAACCGGCGCAGGAAGTCCCACCCACCCTACCACCCATTGGGTGACAGCGTGCCGCCCGGCGCATCTGATTGGCAGGCTGCCGTGTCGGGTACCGCGCGGGGCTTTGGGCGGTGGCGGCGGAGGTGGTCGTGCGGTGCCTGTCGTTAAATGGTCCTTCCCGCGGCCTCGGTCCGGCGCCCTCCCCTGCCCTGCAGTTGGAATAAGGGTTTCCAGGAGGCTCCCGGCATTCCCGCCTTTTAGCAGGGTTTTGGGGTGGGTTTCGGGGTGGGTTTTGGCTGAGCTGGTACGAGGGATGGGCTTTGAGCAGCGCCCGCAGCCCAACTGCCTGGTGAATTGATAGTTTCCTCAGTTAAACCCCTTTTGGGGCACAGTTCTGCTTTTTGTTCTAAACAAGGGTAAATATTGAAGCGGTTTGGGGCTGTTAAGTGGTTTTTAATGTTTCCATCGTATAGGAGAGGCAGCAGCTGTGAGTATGGCTCATAATCCCCATCCCCACTAAACTCATCACCCCCTTCATGCCCTCTATGGCCTTTATATGTGCAGGGTCTGTTTGCTTTGAGGTTTTCCTTGACCTCAGCTCTCTAGGAAACCTGTGCTGTCTCTGCATCGTAGCCTAATGCTGACTGCTTCTAAATCAGGGCTTAAGCAGTTTACTGGGGGTCTAGGATTGTATTTGTTTGAAATCCATACAGGTGGAGAAGCAACAAGCTCCTGCATAATACCGAGGGGAAAGGTTTCTCCTGTGCAAAGCCCTACCTGCTGGGCATGATGCCTGTGTCTCCACTGGGGTCCATCCTTGTCTTGTGGGGTGGCTTGATCATGGAATTCACAGAGTGGTTTGGGTTGGAAGGAACCTTAAAGCTCATCCAGTTCCAGCCCGCTGCTATGGGCTGATCTTTTGTGCAGTCTTCTGGCTGGTCTGTGTTTGAAACATTCTCAGTGCTGGCTGGCTGCTGAAAGAATAATGGCTTCCTAGCTGTCTGAGAAGGAAAAGATTGGGGGAGGAACAGACTGGGCACACTTCTGCCCCTGCCGGCTCATGAACTCCTCTTCCCTCACCTCCAAGCACTGCCCAACAACCATAGGGAGGACATCTTTTCTCTTTTACTAGAGTAGCAGTGGATCAGACCTCCTGTATCAACAAAGCAAGTGTTGGAGGCAACGAACCTGCCTTTAGGCTTGGAAAGGCAACTCCGCAGTGATCATTCATCTTCCCCTTTGCCTTCGCCGCTGGTGGTGACAGAAATGAAGCACTGCCTCCTGTCCCCCTTGTTCTCTTACTGCTCCTATCTCCTGCACTGATTCCTTCTTCTTTTCAGCATGCATCAACCTCTTGCAACGAGGCAGGTGCAGAGCTGAAATTATCAAGAGATGGATAAAAGCTGGGAGATCTTTTCTCTTTTTTTCAGAGGAGATAATTAGGAATAGAATCTCTGTGAGGGAGGAGATCGTTCCATCATCGTTACTTTATCTCCAGGCAGCTACTCTAATCTCTCCAGGGACGCAGCGCTTTCAAGCATCATATTCTTGCTGTGGCTTTTTTAATGCTTTAATCCCCGTGTAGTTCACCCACTTTTGCTCCTAAGCAGCACGTCAGTGTGAGCCAGTGTGTGCATATGTCTGTGTGTGTGGGGAGGGGGAGTTTGCATGTGTATGTGATTCTGGGTTCAATTAAATGTGCTTTGGTTTTGATCAATGTGTCCACAGGGAGTGCTTCCCTTGGGAAATGCTGGGACTTGTTGTAAGGATTATTCATCAGCAGCCCCTAGGTGAAAAGCTAAAGGAAAATGGCCAAACCCAATGGCACAGAGGGCTGAAAGGTAGGAACGCTGTGTCTTTTGTGGTGGTAGTGAGTGATACAGCAGGACTGCAAAGTAGAGGTGCCTCCTGAGGAACAAGAGCATCTTGCTGGCCTGTCTCCATCTGCTATGGCTTAGCAAAACCTGAACAGTTCATGTCTGGATCCCCAAGCGCAGGGTTTCTGCAGTCTGCCTCTCTAAAGCCCTGCAAGCCAGTCAAGGCCTTGTTGGGCCAACACAGGCAACATGTGCTGATCCTTTAGGTGCTAGTGGAAAAGGCGGATACACAACTAGCTTCATGTCACCCTGTCTTTCGTTTCACCCTGTCTTTAGTTTCCACATAAAGACACCCAGTGCTCATATGTAGGTGAAGGTGAGTCTGGAGTATGTGTCTAATTTGTCCCTCTGCATCTGTAAGGTGCTGTAATTGTTGCTCTGCTTTGGCTGGTCCTTTCTTATTCACCACTTACCACAGATGGAAACTCCTTCAGCCCTTTGCTTTCAGCAGCCACAGTGAAATGTTTTAAAAGGGAGAAGTGCTGTTTGCTGCCTGACATTAGACTGCATTGTACTCACCATCTGAGAAACAGAGATGTAATCACCAACTGCAAAATATATGTATATGTAACACAAACTGTCTCACATTTTCTCTTAACCATCCCTATCATTGATGGCAGGAGGAGACCACACATCAGGCTGATTCTTCATCAGGCAGAGGGCACCTGGACTCTTCTTCGCTGCTTCTGGCCAGGTTTTGGAACCTCTCCATCACCCTGTGGGCACAGGCCTTGCTGTGCCCCATCTCCTCTGTGCAATAATGCAAAGGGGTAGGGATCACTCTCCTGCCTGTCAGACACAGTCCAGGTGCTGTGAGGACTTGGGACACATCAAGGTCCCCCTTGCAGCTGCCTGAGGATGGGTAGGATGGTTGCAGCTCTCCGGAGGCAGGAGGAGCACTCAGGAGGCCCGTGGAGATGCTGAAGCCCCATTTCACTGGGATCAGAGCCCCACCATGTTGCATTGAGCTGAGGGAAGGCAGATGGGGATACTGATGTGCAGGAATGGATGGAAACGAAAAGCAGCCCAGCCCTGTGGAGCTATCTCTGGAGAGAGTGACCTGCTTTGGGACAGCCAGCTCCCTTGGTCTGCTGGGAAAGCAGTGCCCCACACATGATTCCATAGCTGCTACCCCTAGTAACAGCTGCTACCTCTAGTAAGGCCTTCTGCTGCAGCACTAGCAGCCGTATGGGGGCTGTTGCTGTGCCAGATGCTCTGGAAGCACGGCGCGTTCCTCGTGCAAGCACCGTACGAGTCTTTATGAGCCTTCCTGTCTCCGTGAGGGAGTGGAGGAGGCTCCCAGCAGGATGGAGAGGCATAAGGAGGCAATTAAGGTACCCCCCATTGCTAGGGCAGTGCCAGTAATGGGGGCCTTGGAATCGTCACCTCCTGGGGACAAAGCAGGGGCTGTCTTGACCTCATTTGGGGGGAATCTGCCACAGGGAACCACAGCCTGCGAGCCCAGAGCAGAGGCTGCACGTGTCAGAGAGCACAAGAGATCCCAAAAGCCCACCCCAAGGCAGGGATCCCAGTGCTGCCATGTCCCTGTGCAGGCAGAGCCTGCACAGCTGATAGTGCCCTCTGGAAAGCTGGACAGGGGCTGGAGGGGTTCAGGAATTGTGTTTCCTTTTCAAACCTGATAATTAACAGCCCTCAGGCCTGAAGGTTTCATGTTGCTGTGTTAGACCTGGTCTTCTTTGCTGCAGCACAAAGCCCTTTCAGGGTTGCGGGGGGGGGGTGGGGGGGTGAGTCTGGTTAAGACCTTGGCCTGTGGAAAGCCCTGCAGCAAGCCCTGCAGCAGCAAGTCATTCAGACTGGGAAGGAAAAGAGCACTCCCTTTCCTCCCCTTGAAGCTGTTAACAGCCCCTACGTGGGGAGATAGAGGAGATCGTGGAGGTGGTATCCGTTACATCCACCTGTCTCCGCCACCAGCTCGTCGTGAGCCAGCCTTACTGAGCCATCACAGTGCCCTCATCTCTTCTCTGCCTATCTTTTGGGTTTCCTCTGTCTCGGGGGGGG
>JASSUY010029378.1:65383-76854 GCA_032466535.1 Forpus xanthops
CCCCCCCCCCCCCCCCCATTTTAGGTATCCAGGCACATGCAGTGTCCCAGCTGAGTGCATGTACCTCAAGCACAAGACCTTCTCCATGGCATTGATAAAAATTCCCTTCTTTAGCTCCCACCAAAGGTGGCTTTGTTGTGTCGCTGCACACAATAACGCTGTTTTCCAACCGCTGCCCTTAGAGAGATGCAGGGCTTCTCCTGAGTGCTCCTGGTTAATTTAAAAGCAAGCAATATGTGGAAGTCATTGTAATTACTCCTTGCAGCCAGCAACACCATTAAGTTGTTGCTTCCTCTACCTTTTAAGCCCTCTCACAGGTTTGCAGCTCTTGCAAGGCTTGTCTTACCAAAAATAAATGGTCCTGTCTTGCTCTGTTCTTCCCCAGATGGGTGGGAAGCAGCTTCTGCTTTCCTGCAGAGAAGCATGGAAATCAAATATTTATTCCTACTCTTAATTTTCTGTCTCACAACCAGTTTCTAATCTCTCCATAATGCCTTCAGTTCCTGGTGAGCCTTATACAGAACCATTTGCTGTAAGCTCTTAAAATGCTTGGATAAATTAGATCAACTTTTCCTGTGTGTTCCCTGCTCTGCCCAACTGGCTGTGAACCTCTAGGGGGACTGGAGGTGGCCCTACAGGAGCTGTGCCACAGGGCTCCCCCCTTTCTCCCTTCCCAGAAGTGACAGATCAACATGTCCTGGGGCCACTGCTGGGATTGGGATCACTCCAGCATCTTCAGGCGGGGAGGCGGAGAGCAGCACCCAAGTTCCTGCCTGTGCATCTCCTGCCATCGCCTTTGTTTCTGCCTTTCTGATGGAGGTTTGCACAGATCTCGGCGTGGGATGGGTTTACGGGTTCCGGAGCAGATGGGATTTATACTGGTAGCCTACATGAGTGGACAGGCTGTTTCCATCCCTGTTCCTCCTCCTGTGTGTCTTCTGCCTTGGATGGTACCCCCAGAAGTCCCCTTGCGGAGTTCCCACAGTTTTTATGAGTCTTCTGGACCAGTCCCCCCTCCCCATGTCACCTCCTCCTAAGTTTGTGACCCAAGTAATGGTTTGGGGAGTTTGCTTCTCTAAAAATGCTGTCCTTCTATGTTCTTGTTACTTGGGTGCATGAGAGAAGGGGTTACCTCTCAATCTCCCTTCTGTTAGTGATGGGATTGAGCTTCCAGCTCAGCAAAGCCCTTGAGCATGTGCTCCAGCTGAAGTGTGTACTCAGAGTTACCTTTTTTTCTTCCAACCGAGTCTCAAATTCGAGATGTGCTGAAGGGCTGGAGGCAAGAGCTCCAAGCTTTGTTCTATTGCATTAAATACCCTCCAGAAGGAGAAGTGGGAGGTGGGGTGATGGTTCTGTCTCAGCAATGGCAGAGCCCTGGGGAAAACTGTGTCCTCTGGCATTATGTTCCCCAAATATTAGGTTGCATGTTTGCTAGGAGGGACAGGACCCCCTGAGGGGCCAAAGCATCATACAGGCCTGGCCACAGGTTACTCTAGAATAGCCGGCTTCAAGAGCTGTGCCTAGCTAGGTCAGGAGCTCATTACTAGTACTTAATTAGGTTTATACCTGTTGCAAGCTCCTTGCTATCCCAGACTGACCTGTAGCTGGTTTTTGCTCTCCTGTTGTTGGGATGGGGGTTCCTCCTCTGTGGAGAGGTACTTCCCCCACCTCCTCAGCAGTAGCCTGTACCAGTGCTGCTGCACAACAGGATAGATTAGAGCTGCCCAAACAGTGACACCCCCACCCCAGGCAGCAACCCAGACCTTTGTGATGGTATCTGTAATGGCAGCCACACAGCTCCTGGTCTGGCCATCTCCTTCAAAGGATGCCACCCTCAGCATCCCAGGGAAGGACACCTCAGCTTGGACCGCCCTGTCCCCTCTATCCCCACAGCGACCTCGCATCCCTCAGGAGGCTCCAACAGAAAACATCACATTTATTGTTCACGATCAGCTTTACAAAAGAAACATCCCAACAGTGTCACGCATCAGGGGCCCGTCACAAGCGTGCATGAGAAAGCGCACAAGCAGGCGAGGAAGAGGGGGCAGCCCAGTGAAGATCACAGTGTTTCCCACTCGGCACAAGGGCTGTGCCCCATCCCCGCTCTGTCCCCCCCAGCAGGCTGAGTCACCCCACTGGTGGTGGGGACGCTATAGGAGGTGATGCTGGGTGGCTGAGCTGTCTCCTCTGCCGGTCACAGGGGAAGCCGTCACCAGAAGCGCAAAGTGGGGCTTGGGGTAATGGGAAGCACTGGAAGCTGGACACGGCACTGAGCAACCATGAGACCCCCGAAATAACCCTCCCCAGACACTCACACACACTCACATATCTACACGTTGGTCACCGCACGGCGTGGAAACAGCATATTCTCAGGCACTCCACAGGGAAAATACCAGCCTGCCCCATCACCCTCCCAGTCCCAAGGCTGGTGGCAGCCCTGTCCCTGACCAGGAGCAGCTCAAAGCAGAGGACCAAGAAGGCAAGGGCAGCAACCCAGTCCAGTGCCCAAAAGGCCAGCAGACAGACAGCAGGGTTCCTCCAACTACCAGCATCCTCTGTCTCCTTTTCTTCTTGCTTCTGCTTCCTTCAGTGGCAGTCGCTCCACTCCTTCCCCCTTGGCCAGGGCTGGAGAAAATGCTTTGCCCCTTTCCGCCATTCCCTTGGCGGCCAACTGACCCCCATCTTGAGGGGGTTGGCCATTCTGCTTCTTCCTGCCTCAAAAGCCTGATGCCCCTCAGACAACCCTGCCTGAACAGGCAGCAGAGGCAGGAGTACTCCTTGTGTAGTAGGGGGAGCGTTGCCCTGCCAATCCTCCACCATCCTCCCTCATCCTCCCCAGGGCCACGCTTGACAAAACAGGGCAGCAGGAGAAGAGGGATGGGGCTGGAGGGGAAGATCCTCCCAGCCAAGCCTTTGGGCTCATTCAGAGTACAGGCTCACAGTAACAAGAGAGTGCAGCACTATAAATAAATAAGGGAAGGGGATGTGCTCGGTGGGGTGCCTGCACGCTTGGCATCCCGTCGAGGCTGGACTATGCTCTGGGTGGATGGAAGTCTCCTTCCTACTCCCTTCTGGGGGGATAACAATGTGGGGACCCTCACTATACCAGAGATACCTGTGGGTATGATGAGGTCCTCCCAAAACGGAATCTGGGCAAGGTGAGACCCAGGGGCAGGCGTGCTAGGAGGGGGAACAAGCCACATCAGCAGCGTGGGGTCAAGAGGAAGGCTGCCAGGAGCCCCTCTCCCTCCTAGGATGCCAGCACGGGGGCTCAGTGGTCTGGGAGGGGAGAAAGGGGCTCCCTGCACTGGGGCTACCACAGGGCTCCTTGGCACTGGGGAGGGGGTGAGGGACCGCTCATGCCTTCCTCCCTTCCTCGCAGGCAGCAAAGCTGCCCTTGCTGGCACCCCCGAAGACCTCCACCGCCTGGTCGTCCCACTGGATCACGTTGCCCTGGAGGCGGGAGGTGCAGTTGGCCAAGGCCAGGATCTCTGCCGGTGCCAGCATGTGGTCCCACACGCTGAACTGCGCCAGCTCCCCCACGAAGGCCTGTGTGGCATCAAAACGTCCTCCCAGCGTGTCCTAGGAAAGAGCAGGAGAGGTGGTGGGAGAGGAGAAGGGAAACGCATCCAATGGGCAGGCAGCGCAAGGGGGAGAGGGAGAGTTCAGGGAGAAACAGAGTGGGATGCCCAGTGGCAATGAGGGAAGTGGATGGATGCATGAAGGAGATGGAAGAAGACACGGTGGGGGGCAGATGGAGAACAGAGGGAAGAGAGAAGACAGCGCGCTTATGCAGGCAGCTCAAAGGTCAGCTGAGCAGACAGGAGAGCTCCTTGCCCGAGCTGCCAGCGTGCCATCCCAAGTGCTCCTGCCCATGCCAACCCCTGCCCTCTCCCCATTTGGGGGCTGCCCCACTGGCCAGCTTCGCACCAAAGCAATGTGAACTGGCAGGTCTCTGTGTTGGGCTGGCACATACCTGCTCCTGACCCAGGATGATGACGCCCTGAGGCTTGATGGCATGCCAGGAGGCCAGGTTCTCGCCAGCACCCCGCTGCTCGCCATCCTGGTATGCTGACCACTTGCCATCCCTGGTGGTCCATGCCACACAGACATGGTGCCAGGCCTTGTCCTTCAGGCTCAGGGGCAGCTGGGCAACCTTTGAGAGAAGAGCAGGAGCCCAGCACTCAGTGGGAGTGCTGGGGGGACCCCAGTGTCCTTGCAGAGCAGGTGGTGTATCCCCATGATGATAGCACCCCAAATTCTACAGACCCCCCAATCTACTGCTTCTCCCTCTCAGAACACACCCCAGTGAGCCATCCTCCCCATTGTTCTACTCCCCTTCCATTCCAGGCCCCTTCCTCTCAGCTCCCCCACACCAGTACCCCCAGGAGCATCATTTCCCAGGGGGTTTGAAGCAGGGGAAATGAGGGCTGGTGCTTTCCTCCCATCCCTCCTGCGGCTGGGCTGACCTTGTCATTGATGAGCAGCTCCAGGGGGTTGCTGCCCCACTCCAGCAGCACAATCTCATTGGACTGGCTTGGGACGGAGTAGGAGAAAGGGGTGCCGAGCCCCCCCATGGCTTTGGACTTCAGCCACATGCAGATGGTGAAGGCATAGAGCTCTGGCAGGCTTTTCTTCATACGGGCATACATGTAGTTGTTCTGCACCGGGATGGTCACCTTGAAGGCATCAGGAGGGCTGTAGCCCTGTGGTCCTATGTTTCAAGGATGGGGAGGAGAGAGAGAAGAGGGTCAGCAGTACTCATCGCTGGGATAAGGATGGCCTCGTCTCGGGGCTGTTGTGGGGATGCACATTGGGTAGGGACCTCCCTGCACTACCTGCATCCCTGCTGGGCAGGACTCACCATGCTCCAGCTCCGTCACCCTGTTCTGGAGGGAGCTCAGCTCCTTCTCGATGTCGTGCTGGTGCTGGCTGCGGTCGGTGTTGGCGGCCTGGCGCTCCTTCTGCAGGGTCAGGATCTTGGAGAGGAGCTGCTCCTCCAGCTGCTCCATCTTGGTGTGGAGGGCATCGCGGGCCAGCGCTGGGGCAGTGGGTGCTGAGCCATTGGTGCGGGCTGGCAGCTCCTGCTGCACTTGGCAGCCACCACGACCAAGGGGAAAGAGAGAAAACTGAGAATGGTGTCCCTGTAAGGGGTTAAATAAGGATGTGCCCAACCTGCACCACTGCAGGGAGCACTGGGACCACAACCCCACATCTATACCAGGGTCTTCTCCAGGTGATGTTGCACCTCCCCTCTCAGAGCACCCATTTAAGTTAATTACTGCAAAATGAAGTTTGGCTGCTCTTAATGACTTTGTGCCAGGCTTTAATGACTTCAGAGCCGGACTAAGGATGGGCTACATGGGCACTTGGGTCATCCCTTGGGTCTGCTCCTGCAGGCAGCCTCCCATGAGGAGGGAACAACGCAGCAAAGAACTCAGACCTCCCCTTCTGCTGCTTGTGGGGCTGCTTCACCAAGGCCAGTGTGTTAACATCACATAACGGGGCTGTAATCCTTTTATCCCAGCTCAGCCATACCACATCGGGCAGGTAGCTCTCTACAAACCAGCCGCTCCCAGCCCATCAGGATGCCACACAAAAGTGGAGCCAGCGGCCAGCCTCTCATGTCTCTTGACCTCAAGACATGACCTATCACCTGGGGACAGCAAGAGCATCTCGTCCCCAAGTTAAAGCCCAGACCAAATCTCTTCCCTTGTCTGATCCAAACCCATTCATCTGGCAAAGATGCTCCCAGCTGCTGCTGCACCCTGCAAAGATCCCAGATCCCACCCCACCAGGAGACCCCATCCCAGCTGGAAGAAAACCAGGCTGGAAAGAAGATGGCCCTTTGCCATGCCTCTGGGGTTTCTCTGTAAATAGGAGCCCCTCCCCACGTCCTCTGGATGTTAGTCTCTTTGCCATGGGCTTGGAAAGATGGTGACCATCTTTTCCATGCTGTCAGATCTTTCCTTAAGTGTTAGAGTGGCCATGGCAAGGGTCGCCACAACCACTCCAGCATCAAGAATGGCTGCTTCGGCATGGCTGGTGGGACATAGGGTGGTGCCATCTCTGCTGATCCAGAGAGATCCCGCTGGCCCCAGAGCTGGCCTGGAGGAGGTCAACAACTCATCAGTGGTGGTGGCTTCTAGCTTTTTCTTCCCTATATCCTGCTTTACCGGGATGGACAGGGCTTGGTGATCATGCACACAAAAATGAATGGAAGGATGCCTGCCGATGTCAGCCCCAGTCTGCTATCCATCATGGACGACAGAGGGGAGGGGAAAGGCAGAGGAAGGACAGATTTGGCTGGGCAGCCTTGGAGGATGGAAACAGCAGGGAGAGGGGAAGCAAGAAGATGGTGTTGATGCGAGCACAAGCATCCACACATAGGCAACAATACACAAGTAAGAGGGAAGCTGTGTTGCCAGGGGCTGGAAGAGTCTCCAGCCAGGGCAAACCCACAGGTTTAGTGAGGAAAGCCAACATGGAGAACCAAAGCCCAGCTAGAAAAGAGAGGTTGTGCAGGGGACATCGGCCAGCCCTGAGCAAACACTAGTCATCATGCCAGCTTGCTCCGGCAGCACTGGGGATGCTCTCGCAAAGGGGAGGGAAAACCACCTATCTTCAGTCTGTATAAGACAGGGAAGGATTAGCTGACTGGGAACAGGCTTTAGCCCTTTTTTTTACTGGGGGGGGGAGCGCAGGTGTTCTTGGATATTCACTGTTGAAGCAGGCTGAAAGGCAGGGGAAGGATGCCAGGAGGGATGAAAGATGAGTGGAAAGGTTAATTCTCATCCTCCCATCAGGGATAATTCCCACCCAGAGCTGTCTGCGCTCGTAACCAAGCAGAGCTGGTGGTGTCGGTGGGGATGAGGTTTGCCTTTGCCTCTTTGTCCCCATCCCGCAGGCTCCAAGAGCATCTCTCATCCTTTCGGGCCGCCTGGCTGCGGCGGGGGCTGGCATGCTCCTGTCTGCCGCACGCTTTGATTGCTCGAGCTGCGGGTTTGGAGCCTACGTCTCTGCTTTCCTGCACGGCTCCATCTGTTAATGACGGAAAAAGAAAAGGCTGATAGCTTTGGTCGCGCTCACTAGCCCACAGTAACCTGCCCTACATTATTCAGTAATGACGGAGTGCTTTTTCCTCCCTCCCTTCCTCTTTCTTTTCTCCCCGCTGCTATTTATTTCCCTCTATAACTTTTCTCTCTCCGGCTTTTTCGGTTCTCTGCCTTTGGAGCGTCTCCTCCTGATGCTCCCCTCCATGCACACACATGCCATCTTTCCCCTTTTGTTCAATTCCTCCCCCCTTTCTGAGTTATCGTCTCTCCATCCCTCTTCTCCCACTATTCCTGGCCTTTCCAGCCTGACAGCTGGGGCACCAACAACCAGACACAAGTGGTTGGCTGAACCATTGCTGACCCCATGTTCCTTTTGGCAAGGGATACAGCTGGTACCCTCACCTGGCAGAGTTTGGGAGCCACCCCATCATCCCAACAGATGCCATCCTCATCCCTCCAGACTGAAGACCAGATCTCCCCACAGCCGGGATGTGCTGAGTGATCATCCGGATGCCGGGCTGGGCTGCATCCCCCTAACCGTCCTCCGCATCTCCGAGCTGCCGCTTGAGCATCCTTCTCCCAGATCAAATCCTTTGCAGCATTACTAATGCTAGATGTGCAGCTATTATCTCACCATGACCTTTGTGGAGGGGAATGGGGGGAAGCGCCTTCTCCCCGGCTGTTCAGCAGGCGCCCGGCTCCCATCTGCTGCAGCGCAGGCAGCAGGGGAGTGGGCAGCGGGTGTGGGGGACGGTTTTTGGCCACCGGAGATGGCAAAAGAGATTGAAAGATGCCAGGTAGTATTAATCACATTAAATGTCAGCTGCTGGCGGGGGGGTGGGGAGGAGGAGGTGGGGGCAGGGGGCTCGCTCCCTCGGGCTGTAGCCCTCAGTCAGCAAATGCACTTTGATTTATGTAGGGAGATCAGAGCCTCGTTTAGTAATGCACCCGCAAATATGGGACCTGCTGCTCCCCTTCGGCCATGGCGTGCAAGATCCCACCTCAGCCTCCAGGACAGGGCAGGACCCCACAATGATGTCCCAGCACATCCCAGGAATCAGGATGCTGAGCTGGGCACGCAAACGTAGCAGCCCTTGTCCCTTCCCAGAATCACAAATCCTCCCCCCCTGCCCGCTGCTGCAGGATGGCATACTTGCTTCACAGGGAGTTTTCAGACCCTGACACCTTTCTGGACCCTTCTGGACCCAGGCAGGAGCTTGAGGGTCATTGAACTCCAGGAGGGACCACACACAGCAGGGAATGAGCAGGGATGCATTGGCCTTTCCCTCCTTCTCATAAGAGGAGAGCTCACCATTGATGCCATCCTCTTCAAGGCTCATTCGGGACTCTGAGTTTGGGGTTCCCCATCCCTGCTCTGCCAGAGATGGACATACAGAGCTCACCAGCCACAACGGCACACTCACACACCAGCTGAGGAGCAAACAGGCTGTTAGAGTTCTGCCAGGGCCAGGCTTTCTACAGACACTATCAGGCTATCACAGCTCCCACTCCTCTCCCTTACAAGTGATGGGATGACAGGGAGGAAGGAGGCATCTGGACCCCTGCTCAGCCCAGGCAGCCAAAGCAATTCCCTCTCCACTCCAAAACTGCTGTGTTACCATTGGCAACAGTAATTAAAAGCATGGAAAAGGATCATCTGGGGCCACCATTCTCTGTGCTGAGATGCACCCGAGTGAATGCGAGCATGTGCAGGGAGCAGCAGGAGTCCCCTTAAAACCAGTAGGAAAAAGCCCAGCCAGGCTCTTGCACACAAGGAAAAGAGAAGTGATGCCTTGGGAAGGGCTATGAGGAGGGAAGATGTCCCCATGTGAACGCTGCACCAACACTCGCTTGTCCTCACCAAAGTGGCAGGGGGCAAAGAGCTAGCCCGTGAGGGCTCTCCCTGCATCTGTCCTGGGAAACCCTGACACTGTGCCACCAAAATGAAGAATCAAATGACTTAATAGGTTTTTCAGCACGTCAATAAATCTCATTATGCCTTACAGCCATGGCCGGGAGTGCCTGGATTAGACCAGTGATCTAATCCAGATCCAGGCCACTCTCTGCTATCCCAGCTCCAGAGCCTCCAGGAGTAATCCCTGCTGGCAAACCCATTGCAAGATGTTCAGGGATGCAGCATTCCCGGGGGTCCATGGCATTTTGTGTCATTCCTCTCCTGAGAATAAGCCACCCCGGGCTTCAACAGTGTTTGCTCTTCTCCCCTCCCGCTGGGTTTCACAAGAGGCTCTGGCATGCTGGCAGCCACCCTGGGACCATCCCCATCCAGGTCACCTTATGGGGGGATCACCACTGCCCTTCAAGAGAGCTGCTGGGGGTACCCCACGTGCCTCAGAATACCTCAGGAGGGCTCCTGGGGCTGACAGATGGAGCCATGCGGCATGGAGAGGCACAGGTACCCCACCACCAAGTTTGAGGTGTCTGCTCATATCTGGGGGGACAAAGGCAAGCCACAGCGGGAGGCCACAACCAACCATCCCTGCACAGCTGAGGTGTGACCCCAGAGCTCAGCTGTCACCGAGGCAGACTGAGCAGCTTCAGCGTCACAGCAGGATGGAGCCAGGGCAAAGTCCATCCCACCTGTGACACGCTGCCCTATTTCCTGAGCCGGCAGGCCTGGCCAGGCCACAGGGCACTGTATATCCCTGCAGAGCACCCAGGGGATCCTCGGGTGGAAGGGATGTTTGTGGCAACATGGTACTTGGCTTCCTCATCAGTGAGCATCTGTGAGCCTTGAGCCGGCATCGCTTCATGCTCCCTGGGTGCATGAGAGGGTCTGCTTCAGCCTTTATGAGCTTCACCCTCCATCACCCCAAACCTCCCACCATCACCAGAAACCCCAGGAGAGGGGCCAAGGCAGCTGGTATGTGTGTGCAGGGGCATGGTTCTCACCCTTTTATTTCTGAATTAGCATGCCTCCCATCTGCACGTGCATTTCTTAGCCTGGGTCTGTTCTCCTGCTTGTGGGAATCTGGTTGTTTGGGGCTGCAGGGTTATTTTGGGTGGTTCTGTCTATCCCTTTGGCTGCTTGGCATTACGATAAGCCAGGCTGCATGTCCACATCTCCCCATACATGCCTGGCATGCCTCTGTGCTTGTTTCATCCATGGGTGAGCATTACCCACAGGTGCTTCTCCCAGTCTCCAGCTCTTTTCCCTCCCATGTGCATGTTTACTTGCCTTTCACTGTCTTTCTATCCCCAATCCTATCTCCATCCATTGCAACACCTTCTCTCCCAGTCTCATTTCTCAGCCTGCAACCTCAGTGGGTCTGAATTTTCCCACCCATGGCCCACTGCTACTGTGCCCATGTGGTGTGGTGAAGGGGAGCAGAAGGGCAAAGATGGACCCCGTGGGGTGCTGCCTGAGCCCCCGTCCCAGCTCTGCACTCTGAGGAAGCGTGGAGAGGGCAACAGGAAGACGAATGGGAAGATAAGGAGTTTGATGACTTGCAGGAAGCCCCTCACAGGTGGCTCCAGCTCCTGGTAGGCTCCAGGGGACAACACAGCTCCCAGAAATGATGGGACATCTGGAGCGAACCCCCCCAGGGAAACCAGACAAGTCCCCCCAGCAGCCCTCCCATGCACAAACTACTGCCCTTGGCCATATCCTGCACAGCCCGCCAAGGTCCATGTGGCTGCTGAGCCCGCATCAGCCCAAGTAAGTTGACACATGTGCACTCTGTGATGGACCCCATCACCTTCGATGCTGCTGGGTCAGGAGTGAGCCTGCTGGACACATACTGATAACAGAATGGGGAGCAGGATTCTGCATCCCAAGTGCCAGCAACCCGGTAATGTGCCCCAGCTGCCCTCTTCTCTCTACAGCTCCTATGAACCATGTGAGGAATGGGTGCCTGGCTCACAGCGCATAGCATCACCCTTTACTTTGGGAGAAGTCCCATTCATAACTGCTATGGCATCAGATGGGATTTACCTTTCTGCTAAAGAACAGGATCTGTTCCCGAGCTGACAACCCGCTCCAGTGGAGGCCTCGGCAGGTGTTACAGGGCTAGAGAGGTGTCCCATGTGGGTGCAGACTGGGGGGAAGTGGGGCAGCCCTAGGGCCACCCTGCGTGGGGGGGAGAGAGGCTGAGGGTGAGGAGTTGGACAGAGACCTTGGGTAAGAGTGGAGCAAGGACAACCTTCCTGAAGCCTCACGAGGGGGACAAGCTGGTCTGGAGGGTGCGTGGCTGCAGGCGTGGGGAACAGCCTATATGGGAGCATTCCCCCCCCCCCGACCCACGGGAGCATCTTCCCCCTGGAGCATCCCCCCCGAGACCACCCCTCACACCTCTATCCGGTCGATGCGGTCCTGGAGGGCACGGACAGCCTCCTCCAGCTCCCGTACGGCGGGCGGCTCAGCGGGGGGATGGCCCATGGTGCCCGGGCGCGGGGCGG